>JAFFST010000340.1:0-10714 GCA_022414735.1 Noturus placidus | reverse complement strand
GGAACAGGAAATGAGGAAGGGGGCAAACACTTTTTCACACCACTGTATATATATATATATATATATATATATTGTTAATAGCAAAAATTCTACACCATTACCATTAAACCTAATCTGATGAAAAGGTTTGTATGAATTTGACCAAGCAGAACCAGTAACTCTGTGCCAAAACCTTTTCTTTGTAATTTTAAAAGTAAACCCCAAAAGGTAAAAGCCTCTTGAAAACCATTAAGTTTAGAAATCATGTAAATTTTTCTCAATGCATCTAATGGCATGTTTCATTTGAAAGATTCTGCCAGTATGCGTCATCCACACATGGCATAGTGATGAAAACAATTGTTAAGACTGTAAAGCTTTTAAATATTTTAGTCCCTCACTGTAAACCAGAGTACTCTCAATCTATACCAAAAAAATGTAATTTTCCCCTGAACATTTATTTAGCTGACAGAACAATTGATCACAACACAATTCCCGAGTGTGACTGCTCCCTTTTAAGCCTAGTCTTTGACTAGAACTTGATGACAATATTATACGTCTGTCCATGCATTAAAACCCCTTCACATCTTAAAAGATATCTCACTGGGTGTGGTCCAGTTAAGCAGAATGGCAGTGTGGTTGATAGGCTGAGCAGACACGTTAGCAGCATGGAATGGTGGGCCAGCCAGAGTAACTCCTGTGGACACCTCTCCTGAAGCATAGCCCACATCATTGTAGACCAACAGCTGGTATTCATACCATGTGTATCTGCGAAAACACTCAAACATCAAATATGCACTGACAATAATGGGGATTAGGACACTGTAAAGCTGCAGAATTTACACAATACTACTACTACAAATATAATAGTAACTCCTGTAATGATTACTACTACAAACATAACAACAGTAATAATAATAATAATAATAATAATAATAATAATAATAATAATAATAATTCCACTATTCCAATAAGGAATTGTCCTAATGTGCTAAAACTAAAAAAACAAAACAAATTATGGACTAATGAAGACTAAGAAATTATTTGAATGAAAATTTTCATTGTACGCTTCTCGGGCAGTCATGCAAAAGACAAAGAGACGAATAAATAGCATGCGTTTACTTCAGAGCCTAGAGAAAAGAATGGGAAAAAAACGGAAGGTATTATGCAGATGTCTTTGAGTCTGCTCCGAAAACACACACATGCACACACAGAAAGATTAGTGCGAAAACAATTTAATTCTTTTGGATATTTGCTTAATGTATCTTTGAGCATTATTAAAAAGATGGCATCAGAGCGCAAAACCAGTTTTGTACACACTGGCAGCGTTTGCATGAAAGCTAATTTTGGTAATCTCACCTGCTAAGGCCTTTATCTTCGTGGAACAATTTGTCTCCTGCGTAAACATGGTACCAGCGATTGAAATCTTCGGGGGGACGGGAGGCCAGGGGCTGCTGGGTTTTCCGTCTCAGCAGCTTGTACCTGAGGGCAGGAGAAACGGCCCAATAAATCACAGCCTGCTCAACTCCCACAATCCTCTTGCTGGTTCAGCCGTGCCAGTTTACCCCCTCTCTCACTCTCTGAACAATAATGCTAATTTCGCCCGTAATCATGAGAGCTGGGCTTAATGTGCTCTTCATAAGCCTAGTTCAACAAACAAGGCATTGGAGGGAAAAAGGGTCATGAATATTAATGGTCAGACATGAACACAGAGCTTTATTTACCACCTAATCAGCTCAAAAACAGACTCACTTATAGGGTGAGAAATAACAAAAGGCTGTTAAGCTGCATTTTAGCCTGACAGTGTAGACAGTTATTCTCCAGTATCATATATAACTCACATTAACAGTACTTCTTTAAGGGATTATTCAATGTTCGGGGAATGTTTATGCCATTTTAACTATTTACTGTCAAATTTGTCTTTGAAGGACCATTTAAACTGCTCCAGTATAGTAATCTGTTGGAGCTACACCTGGGGATAAACTTTGTTGGAGATCTCTACTGACTACACTTAATTTTATACCAATATTATTTTATACCAGTATTACTTAATATATACAAATATTATACCAATAAAAACAATTTTCCCAAAAGGAAATGAAACCTATTCAATTTTCCTATTTTAATTACCGTATGTTGGGGCCGTTTGGCCTTGATGGTGGGTGCCACGACACGACCAGGAAAGATTCACTAATGGCGATGACTGAGAGTGCCGGAAGCCCCTGCGGAATTGTGGGTAATGTTGTGACAGTAGTAGGGAGGCTCTCGGTGCAGCCTCCAACAAAGCCCCCGCCCCCTGAACAGGCAAGGATGGTCACACTGTAGTTAGTGTACGGCTCTAGGCCAGTGATAGTAGAGTTAAGCATAGAGGTGTCAGTGTGCGATATTCGTGGATCTGGCATCCGGATCTCGTAACGCTCAATTTCTCCATTGGGTATAAGTGGGCCTGACCAAGTTACCTATAATAACACACATACATACATATATACACATTAGTGCATAGGCAAATGTGTCACAGAAAACCACCAGTAATCAAATTATAAAGTATTACCATATAGTTAGAATACACAAAGCAGGCTTTGTTATCTGGAGTTCAGACATGTTCAATGTAATTAAATATACTATTATAAAGCAGTAATATCAACATAAAACATTCTTTTTTTGTTTTATGCTATATGTGGTAACACATATGTAATTCTTCATAGGATTACATGACACATACATAAAGACCTTCCTGAAAACTAACATATACCTGCATAAACATCCATAGATCCATTTTCTGTACAACTTATTCTGTACAACCCTACACAGGGTCGCTGGGGAACCTGGAGCCTATTCCAGGGAACTCTGTGCACAATGTGGGGTACACCCTGGACGGGGTGCCAACCCATCGCAGGGCACAATCGCTCACACATTCACACACTACAGACAATTTGAGAATGCCAATCAGCCTACAGCACATGTCTTTGGACTGGGGGTGGAAACTGGAGTACCTCGAGGAAACCTTCAATGCACAGGAAGAACATGTGAGCTCCGCACACAAAGGGCAGAGGCAAGATTCGAATCCCCAACCCCAGAGGTGTGAGGCGAGGCAAATGTGCTAACCATTGATACAGATTTATGTCAGAAGATCATGACTACTAGTTTGATACCAAGTGAGGTTTACTGCAAAATGAATGCTACTTGACTTCAAAATGTTTTATAACAGCTGATACTATTGGAGTAAACCTTTACATTCATGATTGTGTAGGTTTATAAGAGTTGTCATGAAGGGCTTAGGTATGCACCGCGCAGCCTTTAAGTAAAATGTTACCCTTTATATACTACATGTTTAGCTGAAGCGTCTGAGGTCAAGGCCAAATTCCAGGCTACAATCTGAGATCGCTGTAGTGAAGACACCCCTGACTTTCACCCGGAAACACAATATTCTTTTCATTACATTTAAAACAGGGATGATGCGGTCACTATCTATAATGAAACTCCGTTGGAACTGCAAAAGGAAAGGAAAGTGGCAGGCTTTATCAGTCGCAAGTCAGCATTTTATGGAAACAGTAACTATGTAGTACATTGATGCTACAGAGAAATGTGAAAGTAGTTAATGCATTTCGGCAACGTTTTACTTCATCTTTCAAATACTGTGTATGTCCAAACACCTATATGCCCGTATCCATTGCCCTTATTAGCACTTAACACCCCCCCCAAGCGAATCCAACAACATCCTAAATCCTCATTTAAGCAGGCTTGTGTGTTATTGGTTTTTCCCTGCTCATGATTTACCATTTTAAAAATGATTGAAGCCTCCAGAACTGATAGACTAAATAAAAAGACAGCAACATTTCCTGTATTTCAGGCATAAGGAAAATAGTGAAGGATGTGATAATATTAACAGCTGTGAACACAAGAACTCAGCTGGATGGTGGATTTTGCGTTGAATCTGCAGTCACCTACAAAAAACAGCGACGATCTGACAGCAATGATCTGACAGGCCTATTTTTATCTTTTTAGGTCGAGATGTTCTCCCTTTTTTTCTAAAAAAGGGTTAATTGAATATTCCAGAGACCAGTAGTTCTCACCTGGTGTCCAAATGAAGATAAGCAGGGTTGAGCCTGGCAAGTACCTGGATGGGAGAAAGCTATGGTTTTTGTAGGAAGTGGTATTAGTGAGGCCAGCAGGGGGTGCTCACCCAGTAGACAGTATGGGACCTAATGCCTAATAACCCTATACAGTTTCTTTCAGATGACAATATCCCCCATTGGCCCTTATCTATCATGACATCTTAATTATCTCCATCTCCGATTTGGCTGCATCTTCTTCTCACCACCAATAGCTGGAGTGTGGTGGGCATTCTGGCGCACTATGGCTGTGGTCGCATCATCCATGTGGATGCTACACACTGGTGGTGGTTGAGGAGATTTCCGCCATAAAATGTAAAAAGCGCTATATAAATGTAACCGTAAACTGTAAATATTCTTTTGATTGTGAGATGGAGGGGCGGGGCTTCCAGGGGGTGTCAGTTAATATTCTAGAGTTGCAAAAATTTGTGCAAATCATTTCAGTTTCAATTGTTGACTGGCTCATATCCTGTTTTATGTGGGAGAACAAGACTGCACTTTTGGCGTATTTTTGAGTAGTAACTAATACGATGTTAAATTGCGGTGCTCCTGTGCGAAATGCATAAAGGTCGGCACGTCTGGTAATATAATATATTCAGAGTAAAAATCTCTGGATATCATGGAGGTGTAAAATTGCGCGCAGACTATTAAAAATCATTATATTGCACAAGCCTACTCATGAGTAACAACCGTCTCTGTAAAACACTAAGCAAAAACAGCTGAAAATGGACAACATGGCTTCCCACGTTCCCCAGTCCTCTACAAGATATTAATGCTTTTTATAGAACATTTCCTTTCCTCTCATTATTAGTTCACACAGCTTGGAAGGATGCACACTGAGCTTCTACAGGGCCATACAGTCCTCATGACATACGGCAACATCCTGTCTGCATGAAAATATTCTACAATGAGTAATATTTCATAAGATTTGGTCAGAAATCCAGGAACAATGACACTGGATCCATAATAGAATGAAATAATTGGCATTTTTCAGAAAAAAAGAAGAAATTTTAAAGATAATGGAGGCACCAAACAGCTCGACAGGAACAAATGCACTTCATATGCTAATGAAAACAACTGTTTTGTGCGCAGACATGTGTAAGAACTCTTATCCTGTTATATATGGAAATGGAGCGGTTTCCAAATTAATAAAATAATAATAGCATTAAAATAAACCTGGGGTTAAGGGAAATGAATTATTCACACAAGTTTATGCAAATGCATTTTGTTTGAAGTAGTAAGCAGTTCTATTCAAGATTCTTGACACTGAAAGACAGAGAGAGAGAGAGAGAGAGAGAGAGAGAGAGAGAGAGCGCAGAATAGAATCTAGTTGGGCTACAGTGATGTTCTTTGAATCCAGCTAGGTGGATCTCTTGTGTATTGTGTTCACTGAGGGCTTTAGTACGCTGATACCAGGCTGCTTAGAGATTTGTATGTGGTGTCTTCTGAACTGAATAAACGCTTTTAGCTAAGGAACACCTGCCAGAGTGGACACCTGCCAGTAACACCTTCCAGTCATAGTCCCCCTTTAATGTTATAATAACCTCCACTCTTCTGCGAAGGCTTTCCACTTCATTTTGTCGAGCGCACCATGGGTATTTACTCATTAAGCCACACAAGCATTAGTGAGGTCAGGTAATAATGTCGGTCGAGGAGGCCTGGGGTCCATGGAGGACTCCATGGATGATGTTTTGTGTACAAGGATATTGTCATGCTGGAACAGGTCTGAGCAGTGCAGAGAAATCTTAACGCTATAGTAAAATAAATAAATAAATAAAATACACCCTGTACAATTGTGTTTCTCCAACTTATGTTATGTGGCAACTGCATATGGGGGAGATGGCCAGGTGTCCACAAAATTTGGGCCATATAGTGTGAAAAACATACATTACGGTGGTGCTCGCTTTCTATAAGGGTTCTACTTGAATTCTTTTCTGAAAGGAAACCCCTCCATGCTAATGTTTTAGACAGAACCTTTAAGCAAGGTGCACTGATTTTCCTTCATTTTGCCGTAAAAATATTTAACAGTAAAATAGTTCTTGATTAAATTAGCTTTAATTAGGTCATGGTTAAATATTTGAGCAGGGCAGTGATCTAAAGCCTAAAAAATTAATGATGAGGGTATTTATTTCATTAGAATAAATTCACTCCAATTAAAGGCTTGATTTCTTTCAGGTTTTTAGTGTGAGATCAAGCTTATAACCTATCCTTATTGTTGGCTCTACATCCTGAAACAAATTAGTGGAACTGACTGATTCAATAAACATGTTTGACATAACTAGTCTGCCAATGAAAGGTAAGAAGAGAATGTGGATGATGTTCTCAGTGTGATGTTGGCAGAAAATGGCTTAACGTGGCTCAGTCGGCTGCGGCTGCGGCTGTGGCTCAGTCGGTAGAGCGGGTTGTCCACTAATCCACTAATCGTAGAGTTGGTGGTTCGAATCCCGGCCCGGGTGATCCCATGCCGAAGTGTCCTTGGGCAAGACACTGAACCCTAAGTTGCCCCCAATGGCAAGCTAGCACCTTGCATGCAGCTCTGCTACCATTGGTGTGTGAGTGTGCTCTCATTTGTAAGTCGCTTGTAAATGTAAAAATTATATTTCTGTAAAGCTGCTTTGAGACAATGTCCATTGTAAAAAGCGCTATACAAATTGATTAATTATAATTATTATTAATTAATTAACATCTTTATAGTCATTAAGATCTACCTATGCACATTCATAAGGCTACCTGGACAGACTCTGGCCCGAGCACCAGCACTTTGGGTGGCTGTATTCCTGCTGGTCTTGAAGGTCGGGTGGTGACCTTTTCCCACAGACTGCTGTTGGAGCCTCCTTGCCTTGTTGTGGCGATCACCCGATATTCATAAGTGTTCCAGGGACTGAGAGATGCTGAGCTGTCCAGATAGGTGAGAGTCTGGTTAGGTATCATGGTGGCCACTGTGGAAATCTGCTGAGTGCCTTTAACTCTTCGTTCCAACGTGTAGCCTTCCAGCGGCCCGTTGGGATGCAGTGGTGGAGCCCAGGTCACCAGCACAGAGGTGGGTGTGTCTGAGTAGAGCCGAGGGCTGGTCACACCCTCTGGAGGGGCTGTAGGTGTGTGGAGCATGTGTGAATTAGTCGAATTAGTGCAGCCTATCTCAGTGCATGCCTCCACCTGGATGAAGTACTGCTGGAAGGGTGCCAAGCTGGAGAGGGTGAGGTTGGTGGTGTCGGCAAGCATGGTGGTGATGAGTTGGCTGTTCTGGTAGATGTTGTAGTGGGTAAGGTTGCCATTAGGGCGTGAGGGAGGAGACCAGGAAATGGTGGCATTTCTAGGGTGGATCTCATACAGCACGGGTGGGTCTACAGATTCAGGGCCTACAAAGACAGACAGAAACAAGAGTGAAATTTCTAAGGTCTGTTTAATGCTGACATGATAATAATAATTTAATAATTATACTGGATCTTGAATAAGTGTCTAGGAATGTTTGTGTCTGATCTCAACAGAATCCTAACACATCACCAAAAGTATGTGTGTTCACAGATTTTAAACATGGCCAAACTTTTCCAACATCAGCTCTCCATAATCCACACAAAGCTGCTTTAAGAACTCCTCTAGATGTCAGAATCGAGACAAGCACAGCAGTGATTGCAGGAGTGTTTTTGTCAAGATTAGAATGGAAAGATGTGTTAATCAGCCCATTTAGCCCTGAGAACCTGCGCATTTAAACGAATGCATACTGTAAACTAAAGTATTTGTGGATGTATTCATCGTTGGATGTTATTTTCCAACTGTTAACTATGGACAACTATGGATAAGATGTGAAATAAAGAATGCAGTGAAGAGGTTGAAATTATTAGAAAGAAAACATTTAAGTCTTCTCACTGGTCGTTTTCGCTGAGTGGTTAGCAGAGAACAGCGGCCAAGATAGCAGCGTACATTGCCAAAAAAATCCTCATGGATCTCCAGGTTTAGACAGCTTGGGCTTTTCATAATTACACAACCACCCACACGACAACACCCACACCCCCTCTTTCCCTTTTTTTCCTTTTTATTTTATACAATAATATAAATTCTATCATGTTGAATGCCCTTCAGCATGATAGAAGAAGCCAATCATAAAGTTATTTTTAATAAACATAAAATTTTGTTTTCATAAACGTACCGACTTCTGTTAATATATGAAAGCAAAGTAAAATGCAAATATAGAATTTGAATAGAAAGTATTTCAATTTCTCATGCATTAATACAAGTTTAGTTAATCACTATGTGGCACAAAATTATATTGTAAGTGCTTATTATCAAATATACACTTTAACAACAACAAAAAAGAAAGTTTCACAGTTAACATTTGCCCGTTTTACAGTTTTGTGAATTGAGCCCTATGAAAAGGAACTAAAAAAAAACTCCTTAGAGGAAAAACTGGTTACCTAAAATAAAAATGGAGTTACAGTGTGGTGTCTTGCGCGCGTCCTCTCCGCCTGACTGTCTAGCCTCGGGTGTCTGATTGATATTTAGGCCCTATGAAAGCTCATTTGCAGGTAATGTTTTCCTCCTACATTTACGTCCCACAGTAGCAGTGGTAATGGCGAAGCAGCAAGGGCGCGCCTGATCAAGGTGACTGGCTCTCGCTCGCTCATGCATGCTGGGCTGCTGATGTCTCCCCACAGATGGCCCACTTCCTCCTCCCCATCACCACCTTGTCCCACCTGAGTACACGGAATGAGCTTTAGGCCCCATAGCTCGGTATTGTACGTACCAGTAAAACAGGACTAAACTCAAAACTAAATAGATATGGAAAAAAAAAAGTCACAAAGACTAATGTTTAGCAGAGGTCAAACTGAATATGTCTGACTTTTAAAAAAGGAAGTCCCACTGTGTCCCACATTAGTGGAAAAGGGGTTCAGAATGGATATATACACCCTTTCTCTTATTTTGGTTCATGAACAAGAAGTCCTAAAGCCTCTAATAGGAACAGTTTATAATAAATCCCAATGTACTGGCAAAGACGTAACTGATTGTGCTTTTTACTTGAAACGCTTTTAAGTGTTACACAACAAAAAGAAAACAACTTGTTCATTCATTTAACGCGTATGAAAGTACGTTTTGTGTCTGTAGCGAAGACGGTGGTGGTGAGGAAAGGGGTCATCACTTTAGATTCTGCCCCTCCAGCCCCCATACATAACCCCCCCCCCATGCTCCACCCACCCAACGTCCTGATAAATAAACAATGCACAGATCTGACCTTTGGGTTAACAGGTTTTTATGCTTGCTCCACTCAGCACTCTAACTGATTCAATTACCACAAAGGTTCGAGAGCTTCCATGAATACAGAAAAAGCCCCCATCCCACCCCCACCGCTGATACTGCTTAAAAAAAAAAAAAAAAACACCCTGCAAATGTACCTGTGCTGGCAAATCCAGTGTGTCCCTCTGGAGGAATTCCTTAATTGTTAATAATTTTACCACATGAGACAATCAAGTCACCTTGAACGCAAACCCCTCCTTTGCTTCCTTCACCCCGCTCCAAGCCTCCTCTGCTCGCTCTCTAGCCTCGCTTCGGTCTGTACAGGCAAAGTGTTATTTAAGCTTTACTGGTCTGTGTTAAATTTCGCAATTTGAAGGGCTGTTAAGTTTTTCAATTGAAATTTCATTTAAGATGCAGGTGCTTTTGATTTTATTGATGCTTTACTGCTCTTGGGACGCCTGACGAGAACACTGCACAATAACACCAGGCTGCCTCCATCAGGGCATCGGTGGCGCTGGCTGTGATCGCAGGACGTTCGGGATACTTAAGCCGGGTCTTTCCTGGGAAAAGAAGGGGAAACTAGCGCGCGGGCCACCAAGCTTTAAATTACATTTATAAGGATTTGGTTAGCATAATAATAACACAATCAATTGACAAGGCATGAAAGGAATGGGTGGGCAAGGAAAAGAAAGAGAGGGTTACTTTTAACATCGTGGCTGTCTTTGGGTTAGGAGGATCGCCATGAAGGTTAGGGTGGCTGATAGAAGCTAAAAACAATATGGCACTAGGAATCAAGTAATCTGGTAGTAAAATGCATTTTAGTGAATTGTAATGACTCACATCATCTCATATTAGTGTGTCATATTAGCATTGCATATTAGCATTGCACCCATTTGCAGTGTTGAAAATGGGGCTTTTATGCCAATAATATACTTTGACGTCTCTATGTTAAGAAATCCTAAAAAGATATTTTGCCAAAACATGCAAATGAATTACAATTTAGCGGAATTTAGTACCTTGCCTTGCAGAAACCATGTGATGGCAAGGATCAAGTAAAAAAAAAAAAAAAAAAACACCACCACAATGGAAAAAGCAGTCAGTCGACATAAAGATGTCTAAAGAATGTGCTTTTCTCATGCAATGAATGTCATTCTTTGATCAAGTTATTAGTTACATAGTGTAGTTAAATGTCCATAAGTGTAATTAACTCGGTTTGTGATCAGATACGGTTTGTCAAAATGTACACGATCTCGGAGTTCCGGCTGAGCGAGAGATGGAGTAAGACGCAACTTTCGGGGCTCCTGCAACTACATTTAATATAATTCTATAGGCGCTTTTTTGTGGAGTTTATTTTTTTGTGAAGTGTTGTGGAGTGTTTTGTAACACTTTAGTCTTAA
>JAFFST010000338.1:8173-20429 GCA_022414735.1 Noturus placidus | reverse complement strand
TTTTCCTTTATTTTAAATGGGAATAATTCGATCGACTTACGAGATGATCGACGAACGAGCTAGGTTATGACGAATTAATCTCGTAGGTCGAGGTACTACTGTACTGTATATATGTATATATATTTCATTTTCTTTTATTAAATTAAATAAAATTATTTCTGCTTTCCTAAAATAAGTAAAGAAAGGAAGAATAGCAGCTTTTATTGCCACATATACAAATAGAGTACAGCGAAAGTCTCTTCACTTTTTGTCACTTTGATGTGAACACTTACAAGGAGCAGCACACAAGAAACCCAGTTCAAAACAAAAATGTTTGAGTTTTTTTTGTGCATCATTTCTAAAAGTTGCGGTCTTGTAACTAACATACTTGGTTGTAAGAGAAACAAAAATTAGTGTAGGATGTGAGCGGGGGGAAATTCACAAGGTATTTTCTCTAGTGTTTTCCTTTTTCCTCTCTCAGTTCAAGAACTATTCTCATGACTCCGGGAAGGCCGTGAGGCGTGTGCCCAAGCGTAAACAGAGGGCCCGAGACACGGAGACCCAGCGTCGATCTGTCCTGAACGTGCGGATCTTCCTGCGTGAATTCTGCGTAGACTTCCTGGAGAACTGCTACAATAGACTCATGTACCTTGTCAAGGTGGCCATCATTTCAATCCAAATAAAATTTTATTCTTTTTGTTTTGACGTGAAGTAGAACATTGTTTGCTACGAAAAATGATTAATGGAGCATGTGACTAAACATTTCAGAGCCCAGTTTCCCAAAAGCATGATAAAGCTTAGATCATCTAACCTGGTAGGGAGAGTGTATAATGTGACTCTCACTCTACTGTTTAGTAAATATCTTTGTGCTGTAATGGTGTTCGGAAACTCAGCCCACATAAATTGGGACTAATGGTAATCATTTATAACCATATTTTTTATTATACCTGTATGTTATTACTTTGTTTGTCTCCTCGTTCTTTTTCATTTGTACCCCTTTTTTTTCCCCAGGAGTCATTAATTCGTGAACATGGCCAGCAGCATGATGAGATGTATTACCTGTGGGCTCTGAGCTTCTTCATGGCCTTTAACCGTGGAAATGGCTGCAGGCCCGAGCTTGTCTCAGAGACCCTATCCATCCGTGCCTTCCACTTCATAGAGAAGAACATCACCAACTACTATGAGATGATGCTAACTGACCGCAAAGAGGCTACTTCATGGTCTCGCAGGTCAGAATGAACACTGTTGCTGCTCCATCACTTTTTATCATATAAATAAATTAGGTGATTTTTTTTATTTATAATTAATATATATCTCTTTTATCTTTTAGGATGCATTTGGCTTTGAAGGCCTACCAAGAACTCTTGATAACTGTAAATGAAATGGATCGCTCTAAAGATGAGAACATCCGCCAGAGTGCAAAAGTTATCAAGAGTAAGAAACCTCACATATTAAAATATTTTAAGGACTTTTAAAAGCCCTTTACGTGCATATTTAACATCTCTTAGCTGCTCTGGAGCATATGACAGCTCGCTTAAAGAAAATCAGCTGATTCAGCTACATTTCTGCTTTCCAGTGGGAAGAGGGATGTTGCGTCCAGTATTATAAATTTTATCATAGACAAGTATAATACAAATAATGATTGAACCGAATAATTATCAAAAGACAACAAACCATTTTACTGATGGGACAGCTACAGAGTAGCCTAGCAGCAGCACCTGGTGTATACACAGTATTTCTTCTCCAGAGCTGTGTGTCCTGCCATGTTTGGTGATTTTCTGTTTGCCACATATTGCTGGGTTTAACGTTATATCAGCAAGCGTGGTAGAGGAGTCTGGAGAAATAAGTACATTTTATTTAAGTATATTATTGTGTCCGATAATCTTGCCTTCACTGCTTACAGGTAATATCTTCTATATGATGGAGTTCAGGGAGATCTTCCTCACCCTCTTGCGGAAGTTTGATGAGAGAATGCAGCCGTGCTCATTTCTTCGTGATTTGGTAGAATCGACGCATCTGTTTTTACGAATGCTCGAGCGCTTCTGCAAGGGCCGAAACAATCTGCTTGTGCAGGTGAGCACAACGATGGTGGTAAATTCAGGGCAAACCTCCGTAGGAAAACTCCCTGTCCTATCGGCAATTGAGGATATTTTACAGTGAGGATATTTACCTGCCTTTTGTGATTATTTCAAAGGAGCTGGGTTGTCGCACAGATATTTATTTCAGCTTACTCTCCTGGAAATTAGTTAACATGAGAAATTTAATACTAATATGTATTATTATATACAGCACTTTTAAAATGTTCCCAGATGAGTTCCTTTGTGCTTCATTGTCTCAGTCTTTGTGAAAGAGGTGTGGCCAATGTTCTTGGCAGTTCTAGTAAAAAAAAGGGTCCACTTTGCAAAGGCAACACTTTTTTTTAGTTTAAAACTCTTTTCACAGTACTGAATCATGGCTGTATTTTGTTTATAGCTTTCAGTGTATCTTTTATTGGCTTTACCAGATCCAGATGCATTATGTTGTCTCAGATGCATTTATCAATGCATATGAATGGATTTGCAAATACTTGGGGTGTAATTACGATACTGGCTTCATGATTTTGATCTGATTTTCAGAATATCTTGAACAAAATATGAATGAAGAAAAATTATGATTATTTTCATTTCTGAATCAAAAACAGTGCAAAACAATGTGCATTTCTGTCTGTATAAAATTAGCTAAATAAAAATAGCTATGAAGAGTTTTAGTATTGTAAAAAAAAAAACTGTACTACAGGTTCACCCTATCTTATAAATAAATCAATCAATATAGATTTTGATTGAATAAACAAGGTCTCTGGCCATAGGAAAATGATTGACTGAAACATAATGAGCGCCATAGCAGAAATGGAGCTCTGATATCATCTAAAATGGCAGATTTCCATGTCCTTTGGTTTGAAGTGCTCTTATTAACCGTTATAATGTGGTCATGAAACTGTATAACATATAATGCGTGTTGGTCATTTACATCCGGAGCTGTTGGGCTAATGGATTTCACAAGTGCAGATCTCACAGGCTTTCTGTGAAAGAATACTATCATGTGACCAGCGTGCTCTGTAAATATTTAAAGTCCCTGTGCAAATTGGGACATCTGGTGTTCAAACGGTGCAACTGCATTATATGCATAATTAATAGAATGATGATTTCAACTGTCAATTGCACATTTCTACGATTTTTAAAAAAGATTTTGCATAGTGAAAAAATTGACTTGTTGCAGTTACTCATATTCTGTTTGTTCTCTCTCTCTCACTCACTCTCAGAAAAAGAAGACGAAAAGGAGAAAGAAGAAAAGGAATTCAAATGCGCAGGTACAGAATACTCCAGAAGCATTGGAGGAAACGTGGCAAATCGTGTCTCAGGAGCTCAGGGCCTCTGGCTTTCAGGTATGTCTTTTAAGCTTTGCTTCCTTTTTAAGTGTTAAAGGTTTGTATTTAAATGAATGTCATGAAGGACCATGATTTGCTGATTCCTCTCTGTTTCTTCTATTTTATGCGCATATCAGGGCTGTTAACCTGTATGACTTTATGTGCTAGAAATTTCAAGTGTTGCAAATACAAGATGGCCCACCGACTTGGACTACTGTTGAGGCTTCTCACCTTGACCCATTTTCAGATAAATAGTAGCATCAGTATTATAGGTTTCTGGCATTTTGGTTAAAAAAAAAAAAAAAAAAAAGAAAGAACATAAATATTGGGGGATCTTGATTTATTTCGTTTAATTAAAAATTCTCCAAATTTGCAGACAAACTTGGTTTTATAAAGTGCAAGAGTTATCAAGAGTAAGAAACCTCACATATTAAAATATTTTAAGGACTTTTAAAAGTCCTTTACCTGCATATTTAACATCTCTTAGCTGCTCTGGAGCATATGACAGCTCGCTTAAAGAAAATCAGTCCCCATTTTATAAAGTTATCTCATGCAGGATGAACATGTGAGAAATACAGCATAGGTGGCCTTGTCCATTCAATATCTACATTCTATTTACACTCTGATGGAAAGGAACAGACTTAAAGCCCCTTTATGGCATGCTGGAGGAGAAGGTAGCTTTTACCTCATATAATATATTTTCCGTAAGTGTAAATCATGTGTACCGTACAGGTCTACTGTGCTCAATCATGTACACATGTTCTGGCATGTCTTGGGTACAGCAAAAAGCTAATGTTGTGGATAACATCAGCATTAAATATTACTCCTATGTGATGTGCTTAATAAAAGGAGGTGTGGCAGATTGAAGGTCAGCTAACAGACTTTTGAAACTTTTTTTGTGTGTTTGCATTGAAACATTAATTGTATGCTCTGATGTATTTGTAATGTTATTAAATAAAATTTGAACATAAAATATTTTGTGTAGGATCAACTTCAGCTTTTAAAAAGGGAATAGCTTGTATTTTAGATCTTAGAGAATACAATGAGAAAAATAAAACTTATTGAAAAGCCTATTCGGAGGTCTTCAACAGGGGGTCCGTGACCCATAGGGGGTCCGCGGAGGTACTGCATGGGGGTCGCGAAAGTTTTGGTACCAGTTTGATATAACACAATTTCATACAATATATATAATTAGGGGGTCCCCGCTTCATCTCGCCATCAGTTTGGTGGTCCTTGGCCTGGAAAACGTTGAAGACCCCTGGCCTATATGATTTATAATGTGGTCTTAATAGGACCCGAATCTTCCTTTACTCAGCTATACCATTTATTAAAGGTAAAGAGATAAGAATAAGAAACAGTCAGACAGAAACTTATAAAATCAAACTGTATTTGATCTTACAGAATAGTGAGGTTTTTATGGTATTTGTCCAGTGTTCAAAAATCCACTTTGTAAATGTCTCACAATTTCGCTTTTGTAAATTTGAAGAAACCTTAAAGTGTGGACCTTGTAGATCTGTAAATATACATTTCAGGATTGTAGAGCTTTCTAGCTGAAATGTCAGTATCTCAAATCATTTCTCCACCCAGATAGAACTATAATACTAAGATCATGAAATGATTTTGTGACCATGACAAGCAGTGCCATGCGACATCAGACTTGATTTCCAACTTGGTCTTCGAGACGATAACACACCTGACTGCAACTACAATGACTACTAGGACTAATTTGAGAGATATATATATATATACACACACACATTCAACTGATTTTCTTTCTATCAGCACAGGATGAATTTCTGAGTAAATTCTGCATGCCTAAATATTCAATTATATAACGGATTCAATTTAAAAATGAACCTGTAATCCCATTGCAGTTATCAGAAACTCTGCGAGAGGGTGTTGTGCCCTTTGATGCTACTTCTGAAGTTCCTGTTACTGAGCAGCGGACCGAAGCCATGATTCGTATTCAGGACGCTTTGCTCACCCGCACTGGTCCGGAAGCACTTGGGTTATTGCGAGCTGCACGGTAAAGCATGCCACTGTGTAAAAGACATCATTAAATCATTACAGAAAATGTTGCATTTACCCGATATTCACAAATGGTGAATTTGGATTTTCCGAAGTAAACACATGCTCCGAACGTGACTCCATATTCAAAATGCAGAAGTCAGATGTAATTCTGCAACACATTATCTTTCCTCTTCAGTCAGTTTATCAGCACTGTATAAAGAGACTAGAGTTTTGTACATTTTAAAGAGCATGTGAGCAGAATGGTTTGACACTCCGTTCAGTATTCCTCTCTATCCGTGTTCACTCCGCTCAGGCGCTCACGGCCCAACCAAACGCAGCACTCGTGTACCGCTCACACTCGCCGTTGAAACAACGTTTACTCAAATCCTGCTCTCTGTAGTATACTTGCTTAATACATTGCTTGAATTAATGCCTCAATTACAGTAGTAGAGATAATAATTATGATATTTGTGGATAACATTCTGTTACAGGCTGTGGCTTTTATTAATTTTATGAATATATTTAATTTTATTAAATTAAATTGATTAATTTGACCAGGGGAGTTATCTGGACTGTTAATCATACGGGGCTGAGCCCAGATTCTTTTTTTTTTTTTTAAGTTTTAAAAAAAAATGTACTTCTAAATGGACTTTTTCCGTGCAGTTTTTTTTCTGGCATGTGACTGCTAATTGCTTAAAAATGTGAAAATTGGACAAAAAGTTGGATTTATCATTAAAATTACCTCGGAGTGTTATCACTGTTTCCAGGACTACCAGACTGAAAAAAAATGTAAACTTTTTGGCTATCTAATATGCTAGCCAAGGGGAGGCACAACTAATCTGTCAGTGGGTTTAGCTGCTGCAGAGCCATGCAAATGACATTCTGTCCTTAAGCTCTGGAACTCAGACATTTACTCACCTTGATTTCCTGCTCAAAAAGAGAGGAGGTTTGTGTTTCAGTTTCAACCCTTTTACTGGAAAAGAAAATGTAAAAACAACCAATGTATATCTACTTCTCCCTCATACTTGTCTGACTGTGTGAGCTAGCGTTTGGCAGAATACAGACCCGTCAGCCAATAATACGCGAGTATTTCCACGTATTTTCCTGTAAGCCTGGTCTCGCCTCTGTTCAATGAAGATATAAAATTACAACACCGCCGTCGTCTTTTATTGACGCTCCGTTGCATAGTGACAAACCACTTCAAGTGGAGAATTATTCGGGGCTAAAGAAAAATTGACTAATTTATGCATTTATTGTCCATGTAAACCTCCCTTATTCAAGTTCTCTATTTGAGTATTGCCCTCTGAATACCTCCTTCACCTCCTTACTTTTTTTAGCGAGGTGTGGCCAGAGGGAGACGTGTTTGGTTCTCTTGAGGTGGAACCTGAAGAAGAGCTTGATCTTCTGAAGCAGATTCTCTTCACTGAACTTCCTAGTAAGATAATCTCTAAACTGCCTGTTTCGTCATTTCATATCAGTCAGTGCAGTAAGAATAGACGGAATGGTCTAGTAAAAGTTCCTGAAAAGCTTGTGTAGAAAAGTATGAAGTATATTTGATCTGGGACATAAGCAGTAACTGTCTTTTTACTAAATAAAAAAAAGGAAGAACTGGATTAAGCCTACTGTGTGTGTGTGTGTGTTTTCTTTGTTATTCAGGACCAGCACAGGCAGAACCTGCAGTAGACGAGGATGAGGAAGGGGAAGAACTAGATGAGGAAGAAGAACTGGAGACTGTGCGCGTGTCTGAAACGGAGTTCAACTTTTTGGATTTTATCAGGCGGTAAGTGCAGAGGCATTCAGATTTAAAGTCACCAGTTTTTCCAGAAGTTTTGCCATGCGTATTATTTGTGGAAAACTCCTCTGTGCTTTTAAACACCAGATGTGAATTTTTGGTGTGCGTATTCATTCCAAGACATTCATTTCCATACAAAGCGAATTACTGTTTGGCTTTTAGAAGAGCAATAGTCAAGTTATTATTTCACTTTCAGGCAGTTTATTCAGTATAACACTTACATAATGGAATTTCAGTTCTACACTTGCTCATAACTTGGTTATAACTCTCATAATAATAATAATAATGATGTGAATTGAGAGAGGCCATTTGTTTTTTTTCCTCACCAGGTTTGCAAACCCAAACGTTGTTCGGCCGTATTTGGTGTTGCTGCGCTCGTACTCAACAAACACACCACATACCAACCACTGCATTGCCCGCATGCTTTACCGTGTTGCTGTGGACCTGAAGATGGATGCTTTGCTTTTCCAGCTTTCTGTCTTCCACCTCTTCAATAAAATCTTCACTGACCCTGCTGCCTCAGCCTATAAGGTGGTTTACCAAAATCCACTCTTGAAACGCCTAGTCATTATCATATTTTACACCATTACAATAACTTTGTTTACATTTACCTTATTTGGCTTTATCCAAAGCAACTTACAATTTAGACATCATGCAAAGGGTTAAGGGTCTTGCTCAAGGGCCTAACAGTGGCAGCTTTGGCCGTGTTTTTGGAAATAGTGGAATCTTATCATTCACTTAATAAGGTTTGTGTTGTGATTGTGTCTGAACACTGACACTGGTTTTCATTGTGGGATTATTGTGAACGCAAAGTTAACCCTACTCTAACTGGCCTATCATCAAGGCAACAAAAGAGTATATTAGAATTAGCCTAATGCATAAACTGTATACATCATTTTCTATAATAAGTCACAGTGCCTGCTAGAGGACAAATAATTGTCTTATAGTCCTTAAAATTATGGTAAAATACTTTAAAGGTCTGAATATTGTTTTAAATCATGGGGCCAGCTGATGGGGAGCTGCTGAATCCAGAATTATACTTTGTGAAATGGTAATAATAAGAGGTGTCTTTTAATGTCTCTCTTCTCTGTTTTCTCTTCGTTCTGACAGGAGCTGGTTACTTTTGCCAAGTATGTTGTGAACCGGTTCTTCTCTCTCGCTGCCCTGAACAGCAAGGCCTTCATCGAACTACTTTTCTGGAAGAATGTTGGCACTGTGAGACAGATGACTGAGGGCTACAGTGAAGATAAGTGAGTGTGTGTTTTTATGCGTGTCTCCTCATCAGTATACAAACTGTACATACATAAATCTTTACTCTGTGGAGGCTTAAAGTTCGACCAAACCAACTGTCTGTCATTTTTGCCTGTAATGGTTTCTTAGCATAATTTGTCAAGTGCAGGGTTTTTGCGAATGATCTCTCAAGCTGTTGTTGCCACCTGAAAAAGCTAGATTCTTTTGACAATGTTTGCAAATGCTATTTTATGACATTTTGTAGAATGCTTATGCTAATTATCAAAAAGTAGTCTGAACTTTATTCAGACCTTTTTTTGGCATTTGTATTCCGTTATATATCTTACTACTTCATAAAGAAAGAATTCAAGCAATGTTGTATTAAATGATCTGCTTTTGTGTGTTCTCTTGAATGTGAGAAATATAGCCGTTTTGTTTTCTTCTTATATCAGCAATGGTGCTAATAAAAATGCCAAATGGACACCAGAGGAGGAAGAAGAGCTTCAACGGGTATATGAAGAATACAAGGATTCTGGAGGTGAGACTTCTTTTGCTTGTGTATACCAATAACGTTATCTAAAATTGCATTTATATTTGCAATCAAAATTACTCACCCCCATTGCAAATCAGGTTTATTGTCAAAATGTACAGACTTTCAGCTGTTGGCGATGAACAAATCAAACAAAAGCAATTGTAATAGTTCAACACAACGAATGCTTCAAGTGGTTTCCCTAAAAATTCAACTGAAAATGCAACTTCTAATGATTTCTCTAGTCTCAAATTAGTAAAACCCCTGAATAGAATCCCTCACAACCACACAAATGTGCAAAACAGGTGTTGTGTCAATCAAAGGCTTCATTAGCTGCACCAGGTGTGCTTGAGCTGGAACACATGAAATAACTGAACTGGCAAGGGGTAGAAAATGTATGAAATTCCTGGAGGGGGCTGAAAAAGGAAGCAATCAACGGCTGCAAGCGGATTTCTGAGAAGGCAGGTTGTGAAAAACCCGAGTGACTGCAAAGGTCCTGCAGCAAGATTTGGTGGTTTCAGTGAGCACAGTATGGCGCGCACTAAACTCTGAAGGTTTCCATGCCAGAACACCAAGACGTGCACCACTGCTGACCCAAAAGAACCAGACAAGTCGGCTCAAAATCATATAAATAAGCCACATAAGTTTTGGGATTCTGTTCTGTTGAGCGATGAAGCAAAACTGGAACTTTTCAGCACGATGGATCAGCGGTATGTCTGGAGGAAGAAGAATGAAGAAAGAACACTGTCCACAGTCGAGCATGGTGGAGACTCGGTGATGCTCTGGGGCTGCTTTACATCCTCTGGCACTGGAAACCTGCAGCGTGTGGAAGGCGAGATGGATTCATTGAAGTATCAGGAAATCCTAGGAGAAAACGTCACGCCGTCTGTGAGGAAGCTGAAGCTTGGCCGTCATTGGACCTTCCAACAAGACAATGATCCTAAGCATACCTCAAATTCCACCAAGGCTTGGCTGCAGACTTCCTGGAAGATTTTACAGGGCCTTCACAGTCACCTGACCTCTTAGAAATTCTCTGGTGGATTTGAAGAAGGCGGTTTGAAGAACCCAAGAATATTACTGAGGCTACTGCTCATGAGGAACGGGCTCAGATTCCTCTGGAAGCTGGTGTTTGGCTATACAGCTCATTTGCAGCCGGTCATAATAGCAAAAGGATGCTCTACTTAATTCTAAAGATGCTTGCCATGAAGGGGTTAAATCATTTTGAAACTTGTGAAGTCATAAGTTGCATTTTCAATTGAATTTGGGGAAACCACTTGAAGCATTCGTTGTGTTCAACTATTTCAATTACTTTTGTTTGATTTGTTCTGCAAACAGCTGAAAGTATCTCAATTTTGAGAATAAATCTAATGTTGATTAACTGTATAAATGTGATGCTATTTTATATAAGCAAACATACAGTAGGCTGGCAGGGGGTGCTGTTCCTTTATAGAAAGTAATATTATAAAGAAGAGACTGGTTTAAATTGACTTCTGTTTGAGAGTTTAGTAGTATAACGGATATTTATATTGACTAGGTCTAATGTAGAGTTATAGGGTTATTAAAATGACTTGTTTTACAAGTATTTCATAGTAAGACTAACTAACACTGTTCAATTTCAGAACTCGTAGATCATTAAAATCAGCATCAATGACTGTTTTACTATTAAGTCTTTTTTGTTTGTGTTTATACATCAGTTCCTGACATTGTGGAGACCCTTCTGCCATTGCTCAGCACAGAACGCACCAGACGACAGGTTGTGATCCAGATGGTGGCTATGGGTTTAGTGGACAGCGTAAAAGACCTGAAGAAAGTCAGGTATTTGGGCGTTGACTAGCTTACTCTGACAGAATAAAATAAATCATCTGTGTAATTTTGCACAAACTACAACAGACAACCAGATGCATTATTATGTGACAGTACACATGGCTGCATCTACTACCGGGTTCAGTTACAACATTACAGTGAGGTTGATTTGATGGTACTATTTTTACTGAGCATGCTTGAGTTTGACTAAACACAGAAGGTCACTTACTCAGGAGTTCTTACTTTTCAGACTTTTCAAAAACTTCAAACGTTGCAGATTTTTACTGGATGAAAGAAAAAAAATCATTCATTGATATTCATTAAAATATAGTTAGTCTTCAGATTAAATCAGCCCAGCATAATATTAGGGAATTGTATGTATCTAAAAATTCTGATGTTTATTTTATCACATTCATTTGGTAGCGTGTAAAATTGTGTGCATGTGTAACGGTAAATGGTCTGCACTTATATAGTGCTTTTTTTTTTTAAACCTTAGTGGTTACAAAGCCCTTTACACTACATTCACACACCAGTGGTAGCAGAGCTGTCATGCAAGGCACTAACTTGCCATCGGGAGCAACTTGGGGTTCACTGTCATGTCCAAGGACACTTCGGCATCATTTGAATCGGCAAACCTAAGATTAGTGGACAACCCGCTCTACCACCTGAACCACAGCTGCCATAATGTGTAGACAACTTACTTTATCCTTCATTTTTCTCAGCTGCTCCTTGAATGTCATGTTATAAATTTAATTGCACTCAATGAAAAGATTGGTCAGTCTTCTTCAAAATAGAGTTGATTGCACTGTGTTTTCACTGAAGACAATTCATTGAAATGATGACTCTGTGCCTGGGTGGCCTTGATGAACCTCTTTCTCTCTCGTGTGTTCTAAAGAAAAGGTACTCATATTGTGCTCTGGACTGAGGAGCAGGAACAGGAGCTGCAGATGCTCTTTGAGGAATACAAAGACTCCGATGGCAAGTTATGAACATTTACTGTTTCCACTAAGCTAAATCAGTTAACCCATATTAGCCAGTAGATTAGATTTCAAGTCTAATTGTAATTTAGTTTTGCACTGGTGGTCCGAGGATAATGTTGCTAACAGATAAGGAGAGCTTTCAGGTACCAGTTTAGCATTGTGTTAACTACATGGCCGAATCACCCTCAAGCCTCTGTTTTTAAAGTTATTCAATCTCTCAGACTTGATTGTCTGGACACTGTGACACACTGCTATCTATAAAACGGAAATATTCTTTAACAAAAGAATGTCAAAAGGCGTTAAACATTGAACCCGGAATCAGTTTCTTTTGTTAGCCTGTTTGAGATGACTTAACAGCTTTATTTGTGACTAGAGTTAAGATTTATACATGGGGTTCGAACGGAGTGGGACGTGAAGTTGGAGGCTCCTGCTGATATCGCTTAAAGATTTAATTAATTTGCGCTTTTTGGTCATATAATATACTTTAACTTATTTTAGTCCTTATCTTTGCTTATAATTTGAATTTTTGG
>JAFFST010000335.1:10695-25868 GCA_022414735.1 Noturus placidus | reverse complement strand
ATGAAAGGGATATTTGATATCGGTCTATAGCTGGACAGTTGAGCGGGGTCAAGGTCAGTTTTTTTAATCAGCGGTTTAATAACTGCTAATTTAAATGATTTAGGTACATAGCCAGTACTAAGGAAAGAATTGATTATATTTAAAAGTGGTTCAATTATTCCAGGACAAATCTGTTTAAAGAAACATGTCGGTACAGGATCGAGTATGCATATAACTCCTGGATAAGGTAGCTGAGAACAGCATCATACTCGTACCTTCTTTTTCATCATGCCACTCTAAAACTGGGAAAATGGGCTAAATTTTCTGGATGAGAGAAAGATGAACAGTGTGAGAGTAAAAGAAGAGAAAAGCAGGCATGTACAAACAGCGGAAGCAAATAGAATAAATAACTGACAAAAGAAAAAATAATAATCTATGACCATTTAAGAGAACTTTGACAAAGAATACAACAATTTTTTTGATTAACAAAAAATACCAAAGCTGACAGCACTGGATATAAATGCAAACTAAATATAAGTAATTTTATTATTATTATTATTATTATTATTATTATTATTATTATTATTATTATTAATAATAATAATAATAATAATAATAATAATAATAATAATAATAATAATAATAACTGCACATGAAACTATTGTGAATATTATAATTGTGAATGTTACCCGCTGAGAGATTTCTTCTGAGCAGCAGTAGTTTTTGTTTGAAGGCTCTGACATGATCAAAAAGCTAGGTGATAATCTGGTCTTTTCCCTGGAGCTGAACATTTAAAACATTGAGCAGCTCTATGACTTCCACCAGGAAAGCCAGATCAGAAAGCCATTTCTTATACATGGGCACTTGAATACTACCATTCTTGCTTACCTGAAAAGCTCTGATCTCATCAGGTGGATCAAAAAAAATCTCCTGAGAACGTTTCCTCGGCTCAGCCATCTAACCTCCTGGAGGTACAACACATCACCATATTTTTCATCCATCTCATCCAACAGTACCTTGAACTGCCAGTGAGACAATGCCTTGGAGCGTGTATCATTCACCATTCTGACGATGTCACCCATCACATCCACAAGCCCAGTGGATTTGGCATATAGCTGTTCTAGATGTAAAATACAGTGGTACTTTACTAATTTCCCCCACATTCACTGACTTTCTGAGACACCAACGTAGCAAGGCTAGATTTCCTGTCTACCAATGCTGGGGCTCTATCAGTTGTAATGCCAGCCATATTTTCCCACTTTCATTTGATATTTTAAACACTCTCTCAACAGCAAAAAAAAAAAAAGATCCTCTCCTTTAGTAGTACCAGAAAGATTCTCAATGCTAGCCAGCTTGTTGAGACTCAGCTGTGCAGAATCAGATATATCAGTGCTCTCGTCACAAGCTATTGAAAATGGAGAAAAGGCTTTTGCCTTAATTTGCTTGCCGATGTCTTGGGCAATGTCCTCTACGCGTTGGGTAACAGTATTCCTTGACAAGCTGATTTGCGAGAACATATGTATCTGAGAAGGGCACACTGCTTCTGCCGCCACTGCATGGCACTCTTTGACGAACTCTCCAGTAGAAAAGGCTCTTCCACTTTTAGCAATTAGTGTGAAAATCTGATAGCTGGCCCGCGTAGCATTTTCTTGAGCTGATGAAGGACGTAGCAGTGTGCTGTGCTCATATAGAAGTTTAGCAAGTAGCTCATTAGCATTCTGTTTTGGCACCTCGCTGCTGTACTTTGAGAAAGCTGAAGAATGTTTTGTTACATAATGACGACGGCTATTGTACTCTTTCAAAACAGCAACTGACTGTTTGCAAACTAGACTGGACCTTTAAATTGATTTCAGTAAATAAAAAATCATCTTGCCAAACTTTTTTTTTAATTTCCTGTTGTCTGTGTGCCACTGCCTGTATCTCTCCATTATTAGCGGTTAGTTAATTGTCACAAACAACACAGGCCTTGAAGTACACGTACATTAAATAAAAGTCAAATTCACTAATTTTCTCTACATTTAATTTCAATTGACATTTTTTGTAGCTCAAAAATAAATAAAAATGTTATGTTAAGTTAGAAATGAAGATCAACGTCACTGACGTTTTTTCCATCTTTTCTCCCCTCTTCTTACATATGGCATGGCGGGCCAAATCAAAAGTCACCATGGGCCTTAATTTGGGTATCTCTGGTATAGAGCTATACTTTCTGCTCAGATTCAGTCAAATGCGGAAAAACGATGCTTCACTGTACAGATAGATAAAGACCTAAAATGTACTGTAAAAGCAACCCGAGAGCTTCTTGAAGGCAAGGAAATTAAATGTTTTTAAATGTCTGATGACCTCAACCCAGTCAAGCATGCTTTTCATTTACTGAAGATAAAACTGAAGGCAGAAAGACTTATAAATAGGCAGAAAATAAAGGCAGCTGAAGTAAAGGTCTGGCAAAGGTCTGCTGATGTATATGGGTTCCAGATTTTAGGCAGTCGTTGACTGTGAAGTATGTGTCCGAGTATTAAAAATTACCTTAATATTTATGATGTTATGTTTTATGTTTGTTTGTCCAATTACCTTTGAGCCTGTGAAAATCGTACTACAAAAAGTACTACATCAGTATTACATCTGGGTTACTGATCAAAATGTTGGGGTTTCAAGCCCTAGCACTGCCAAGGTGCCACTCTTGGGCCTTGAGAAAAACATAACAGAAATATATCAGAGACTCTATTGGTCGGTTTTTGACTATTAGAGAGTCAAATTGTCTGATAAAACAAAAGATTGATAGACACAATGTCCAGTAAAAATATTTACATGACATACGTTAGACTAAGTAAGTTCGCAATGGCACACCTAAATAGTGTCTGCAGAAATATTATTTTTCACATGCTTCACCTGATTCGCTCATATTAAAACAAACTTGCGTAGCAAACTTCAGCCTTCAGTTGGAAAAAGGTCTCCAGGCTGAAGCTCATCTCAAGCTGCAGAGAATCACAGGATACATTTGATTTCAGAGTGATTCTTTGCCATAAAAAATATCAGAAAATTGTATTAGAAGTAAAGGGGAAAAAAATAAGCAGAGGAAATGATTTTTATTATTTTAATTTTTCTTTGTAAATAAAAATATATTTGGCAAACTGCAGTTTAATATTTTTCTGTGCCCTGTTTTTGCACAGACATTTTATTAGACGCTAATTCTGTGACTGCTATTTGTTATTTTGAATAAAAAACAAATAATAATTATAATAATTAGAATTATTGTTGTTATTACTATATCGCTGCAATACATCTAGATTGGGTTGGGAATGAGGAGGCAGGAGGCAGGCTGAGGAAACTCAAAAGGCCTTTTTATGCTCTCTATTTTTACTTTCTTTTTTTTTTTTTTGACGCATTCAACCACACACACACACACTCTCTCTCTCCTCTCTCTCACACTTGTTACAGGAGGCACTGAAAACAAAAACACACACAAGTAAACTCGGGCTAATCTAACACGTGAGAATCACGTTACCTTAGTGGAAACTCTGAGATATAATCACATACAGTATCTCACAAAAGTGAGTACAGCCCTCACATGTGTGTAAATATGTGATGATATCTTTTCATGTGTCAACACTGAAGAAATGACACTTTGCTACAATGTAAAGTAGTGAGTGTACAGCTTGTGTAACAGTGTAAATTTACTGTCCCCTCAAAGTAACTCAACACACAGACATTAATGTCTAAACCGCTGGCAACAAAAGTGAGTACACCCCTAAGTGAAAATGTCCAAATTGGACCCAATTAACCATTTTCCCTCCCCAGGGTCATGTGACTTGTTAGTGTTACAAGGTCTCAGGTGTGAATGGGGAGAAGGTGTGTTAAAAGTGGTGTCATCGCTCTCACACTCCCTCATACTGGTCACTGGAAGTTCAACATGGTACCTTATGGCAAAGAACTCTCTGAGGATCTGAAAAAAAAAATTGTTTCTCTACATAAAGATGACCTAAGCTATAAGAAGATTGCCAAGACCCTGACACTGAGCTGCAGCACGGTGGCCAAGACCATACAGCGGTTTAACAGGACAGGTTCAACTCAGAACAGGCCTCGCCATGGTCCACCAAAGAAGTTGAGTGCACATGCTCAGCGTCATATCCAGAGGTTGTCATTGGGAAATAGACATATGAGTGCTGCCAGCATTGCTGCAGAGGTTGAAGTGTGGGGTCAGCCTGTCAGTGCTCAGACCATACACTGCACACTGCATCAAATTGGTCTGCATGGCTGTCGTCCCAGAAGGAAGCCTCTTCTAAAGATGATGCACAAGAAAGCCCACAAACAGTTTACTGAAGACAAGCAGACTAAGAACATGTACTGTGACATACATGGGGCGGCTGTGGCTCATGCAGTAGAGCGGGTTGTCCACTAATCGTAGGGTTGGCGGTTCGATTCTCAGCCCAGATGACGCCACATGCCGAAGTCTCCTTGGGCAAGACAATCAACCCTAAGTTGCCCCCGATGACAAGCTAGCACCTTGCATGGCAGCTCTCAGCTCTGCTACCATTGGTGTGTGACAGTGTGTGACTGTGTGTGAATGAGACACAGTGTAAAGCACTTTAGATAAAAGTGCTATATAAGTGCACCATTTACCATTTTATGTACTGAAGCAGAGCATGATCCCCTCCCTTCGGAGAATGAGGCCACAGGACAGTATTCCTGCATGTTAACGACCCCATACACAACTCCAAGACAACCACTGCCTTGCTAAAGAAGCTGAGGGTGAAGGTGATGGACTAGCCAAGCATGTCTCCAGACCTAAACCCTATTGAGCATCTGTGGCGCATCCTCAAACGGAAGGTGGTGGAGCACAAGGTCTCTAACATCCACCAGCTCCGTGATGTCGTCATGGAGGAGTGGAAGAGGATTCCAGTGGCAACCTGTGAAGCTCTGGTGAACTTCATGCCCAAGAGGGTTAAGGCAGTGCTGGAAAATAATGGTTGCCACACAATATATTGACGCTTCGGACCCAATTTGGACATTTTCACTTCGGGGTGTACTCACTTTTGTTGCCAGCGGTTTGGACAGTAATGGCTGTGTGTTCAGTTATTTTAAGGGGACAGTAAATTTACACTGTCACACACGCTGTACACTCACTACCTTACATTGTAGCAAAGTGTCAGTTTTCTACAAAAATGTGTATATGTGTGTGTGTGTGTGTGTGTGTGTGTGTGTGTGTGTGTGTGTGTGTGTGTGTGTGTGTGTGAGCGTGTTTATTTATTCCAAATCAAAAGAATTTAAAATTTAAAATAATTTCCATCTATAATATTTAATCAGATTTACTTTAGTTAGTTCAGAAGAGTCGTTCTGGGGTCCTTTAAGAAACATTTCAAATTGGAATTGAAATTCATGCAGTGAATTTCAAAATAATTTTTTAAAATGCATTCAATTATATATTTTTTGGAAACTCCAACATACATATACTGGCATGTGTACAGTGCATGGTCTTAATGGGCTATATGGAACAGCAGCTCTTTAAATAAAACTTAATAAAAATTTGTGTTGTTTATAAAGAGATGTGGTAGAAATCTGATTTTTTTTCTTTAAGTCAGGATACTGGAGCATGCCACTGACAGAAAAACAAGTAGTGCATTCTTAACAGATTTAAAATGGACTGTCCAGAAATTAAACTCTAGCACCTGCTTAAATATGAATACAGAGAGCTTTCCCAGCATAAGTTTAGACCATCATACCATTTGAATTTACGTTAGCGGCTTAATTTGAAAATGCCCCGAAGTTACTGAATTCATTAGCTGTGTAAGCATTGAAGTATTTGAATATTAATTTAGGTTTGTGTAATAAATTAAGGGAGATTTAAAAATATATATTGACAACATCTGCATAGACTTCACATGTGAATTGAACCAATCTTTGCAAAGTCATGCTGAGGATTGTGTATCTAAATAGATTAACAAATATGAGAATGTACTTTGTGTATCTATATTGTAGGTATACTATGTATCTAGACCAATCTATTCCAATGACCTAAATGATATGCTTGAACCGAGCAAGTCTAGTGGCATTTAGAAGATGTGCCTTGAAAGAGAGTAAGCCACAGAATGCAAGAACAATTTGTCTAGCTTTAAAATAGTAGAATTTCGTTTAGCATTCTTTTCTAGTACTTTTGGCTATCTACAGCCACAACTCTCTACCACCATGTCCTCATATTGCTTGTACACAACATTATTAGCTGAGTCAATGTAGAGGATACTGATAGGACTAAGTCTGGTGGGTACACAGCAGGTGGGTGGCGTTGAGTGAGAATCCATAGAGTTCATGAGTGTCTGGATTATGGCATGATTGGTGGGCTCCAGATGTGAGCGGATGGGAAAATCACAGATTCCATCACAGTGAAAGGCCTCATACTCCAATGGTGCGATGATCCAGTCATCCCAGCCCATCTCCTTAAAGTTAACATGAAGCTCCTTGCGATTGCACCGTGTCTTTGGACTTCTGCTCGGCTTCTTGACATGTGGCAGTGGTGCCCGACGCATTCTGCGCTGCGTAAACAGATACTCATAGACAGTTTTGTTGTCATGGCCTGAGCGCGCCTTGATCTCATTGTAAAAGAGGCCATGCTTCTTTGTGTGGCTGAAAACTACAAAGAAGGCCTTCTCCTTGTTTTGCCGTCCTGAACGATCCAGGCCAAGTGACCTGAGGTCCAATGGGTGGCCCTGATCTATTGCCTCCAACTCAAAACAAAGCTGAACAGTGTTTCTGAAACTCTCGAACAGTTTCCAAATGTCAAACACCTCCCATTTTGGGTTGCTATGATCTTCTATGGGCTGCGACTGGAGCAACATAGCCCTCTGCTTACTTGTGGCACATGTGTAAAGTCGAAGACAGTTTCTGCCCTCAGTGGCAGGGATTCTAAGAGGATCAGTGAAGGGCTTTCGGAGAATACGTAATTCAGCTCCCAGCAGTCCCTCCTTCTCCAGGGAGCTGATGTTAAAGTAATACCTCTGGCGCTTTAACAGGGGCACATGCTCATCTACAAGAAATACAAAAGTAAGAGATTAACATGGAAAATGTCTTCATTTGAAACATTACATTTATAAAATCCAAACTAAAATCTTCAGTTTACCAACTTTAAACATAACTTTAAGAAATGAAAATACTATCCACTTCTGCCTGCTCTGCGATACTGCTCTATTTAAAAAGCCATGTTTTTCCTATTTGAATATACACTACACCACACTGGTCTGTGTTTACATCTGTGCAAAATTAAAAACATATTTTTTGTCCTGGAAAAACAAACATACTCATAATGGAACTATAGTGAAAGTGTTTAAGTGTGTGTGTGTGTGTGTGTGTGTGTGTGTGTGTGTGTGTGTGTGTGTGTGTGTGTGTGAAAACAACTGTACATAACAAACGATAGGCTAAAATATGCCTAATATTAATGCACTTACTGCATATGGTAGCTGTACCTGATAAAATGGCACACAATATGAATGTAAAATGTATGAATATTTTGTGACATTTACAGTAAATGTCTACATTTCTTTTTTATATGGGGGATCATAATCTCACAAAAAACAAGGTTGCTTGTCTTTCCCACATATACTTTATCAAAGCTATGTATACAATCTCTTCTAAAAATCTTCTAAAAAAGATTTACAACTTATTGACGAACATTCATATGACAAATTGTTTACAAATATCAATAATTACAGTGGTTCAGCATATTATTGATGTTTTACAGGCTATTTGAGATTAGGCAAAAAAAGCTCTTATTTAAAAATAAAATCACACAAATACTCTACTCTCATGGATATCAAGAAATTGCCAACACTACACAGTGCAACAATTATTGGCACCCTTTTAGTCAATACTTTGTGCTAGCCGCCTTTGCCAAGATAACAGCTCTGAGTCTTCTACTATAATGCCTGGTGAGGTTGGAGAATACATGGCAAGGGATCTGAGACCATTCATCCATACAGAATCTATTCAGATCATTCAAATTTTGAGGCCTACACTGGTGTATGCTTCTCTTCAGTCCATCCCAGAGGATTTCTATGGGTTTCAAATCAGGGGACTGGGATGGCCATGGCAGGACCTTAATTTTGACCTCTCACTCAGGGTATACCCCAGGGTTCTGTACTAGGTCTATACTGTTCATAATTTTAAGTTCTCCCACTAGGTCAGATAATTCTTTGTCATGGTCTCACTGCTATGCTGATGACACCCAGATTTTTTACATCCACACGTTTTGAAACACATGCCATCAGTTCATTAACTGCCTGAATCAATGATGTACAACTTGGTTAAACAGTAATTTGATCAAATTCAATGTTGACAAAACTGAGATCATGATTTATGGACCACAAACACTTATAAGAAATATTGACATATGTGTCAATATTGATGGAAACCTGACCAAACCCTCTAAAACCATCAAGAATCTGGGAATCATGTTCAACCCATCTCTTAATTTTCAGTCCACATTAGAACCATCACTAAAACTGCTATTTTCCATCTATTTCCATCCGTCACATTGCATGACTTTGCCCCATTCTCAGTTTGAAGGATGCAGAATCACTACTTCATGCTTTCATATCATCATGTCTCGACTACTGTAACTCACTCTTTACTGGCCTACCAGCTAAAAGTATTGCCCGATTACAATACAGTGGTACCTCGACCTACGAGATTAATTCGTTCCATAACCTAGCTCGTTCGTCGATCATCTCGTAAGTCGATCGAATTATTCCCATTTAAAATAAAGGAAAAAAATTTAATTGGTTCCAACCCTTTAAAATTCCCCCAAAACACTGTACTACATATAAAAAGGCATGTTTTTCCATACAAACCTATGTGTAATTAATGCAGTTTAAATACCTGTACTGTACTGTAATCATAAAAGAAGAAAATAGACATTGAACAGGTAATTCTGTGGGTACTTACGTATGGATACTGTATCAGCTACGGTAGCGAAGGCTGAGCAGGAGGAGGGAGGGAGGGAGGCATGGAGACGGCGGTAAACTTGAATCGCACAGTTACGATACCGTACTTTACGTATTGCACTAAACATTTATCTTACGTAACATTAACTAAAATTGCACTTTCTTTACATATTCTACTTTATATTATAAATAATTATGAATCATAGACAGCCAAAATGAATGGTAAATGGCGCACTTATATAGCGCTTTTATCCAAAGCGCTTTACACTGTGTCTCATTCACCCATTCACACACCAGTGGTAGCAGAGCTGCGATGCAAGGTGCTAACTTGCCATCGGGGGCAACTTAGGGTTCAGTGTCATGCCCAAAGACACCCTACGATTGCATATAATACGACTACATATCTACTGTAAATTCAAAATCTTCAATCTTCGAAATTTTCCCATCTCGTAGCTCGAACCTCAGCTCGTTGGTCGAGCAGAAATTTGCCCCGTGTTCCATCTCGTAGGTCGAAAATCTCGTAGGTGGAGCTGCTCGTAGATCGAGGTACCACTGTATATTCAAACTCTGCAGCTATGGTTCTTACTAACACCAAGTGTTCTGCACACATTACTCCCATCTTGTTTAGTCACTGGCTGCCTGTCTCATGCCACATTAAGTTAAAAATTGTTCTACTGACAAACACAGCTCTTAATGTTCTGGCACCTCGTTATATATGTGATTTTTACTCTTAATTCTTCTGATTCCAAATTGTGGTCTGTCCCTTGATTCTATATATCCACTTTTAGTGGGAGATCCTTCAGTGTAGTTGCACCACAACTGTGGAACTCTCTACCTCCATGACATCTCCTCTATTTCTATCTTTAAAACTCGGCTTTAAACGCATCTTTTCTCAGTGCATTATCTGTCTATTACTGATTGATAATTTATTTCCTGTTTAGTAATTGAGATTACAGCTTCTGTTGAAATGTATATTTATGTACTTTCTCCTGTTAAATGTATATGAAGTGTAAAGTGTCCTTGAGCTTTTGGAAAGGCACTACATAAATAAAACTTTTTTTGTGGTCAGAAACCATTTTTTGTGTTGATTGTGTTTTGGATCATTGTTCTGCTGGAAGATCCAACCACAGTCCATTTTAATCTTTCTGGCAGAAACAGTCAGGTTTTCATTTAATATCTGTTGATATTTGATAGAGTCCATGATGCCATGTATCCTAACAAAATGTCCAGGTCCTCTGGCAGAAAAACAGACTCAAAACATCCACCTCCATATTTAACCGTGGGCATGAGGTACTTTTCCATATGGCTACCTCTCTGTGTACCAAAACCACGTTGTGTTTATTACCAAAAAGCTATATTTTGGTTTCATCTGAGTATAGAACCCGATCCCATTTGAAGGTCCAGTAGTGTCTAGCACACTGAAAATGCTCGAGTTTGTTTTTGGATGAGAGTAGAGGCCTTTATCTTGAAACCCTTCCAAACACATTGTGGTGATGTAAGTGACTTCAGATTGCAGTTTTGGAGACTTTCTGACCCCAAGACACAACTAACTTCTGCAGTTCTCCAGCTGTGATTCTTGGAGATGTTTTGGATACTTGAACCGTCCTCTTCACAGTGTGTTGAGACGATATAGGCACACGTCCAATTCCAGGTTGATTCATAACATTTCCAGTTGACTGGAACTTCTTATTTATTGCCCTGATGGTGGAAATGGGCATTTTCAATGCTTGTGCAATTTTCTTATAGACACTTCCCAGTTTGTGAAGCTCAATGATAAAGGGAATTTGGCCTATGTGTTACCTCATATTTATACCCCTGTGAAACAGAAAGTCATGGTTCAACAATTTCCTGTTCCTAGTAACCCAGGTGTACTAAAGAACTAAAATATACTTCAAATTAAATCGAATGAAACCTGTGTTTTGTTTGCAATTGTTTGATATCCATGAGAGTAGATTATTTTTGTGATTTTTCTTTAACAAAAGATCAAAATTTTAAACAGTGAAGACAGTTTTTCACAGCCTTCTTTGCTCAAATCGACCAAAGGTGCGAATATTAGTGGTGTCATAATGTCCTGGGTTTCAGTGACATTGATTTTGTTTACTTTTGACACTTGTGTTTTGTTGTGATTTCTGTCCTGTCTATGCCCCTGTATTGTCACTGCTTGTTTCCCGTATGTGTCATCATTGTTCTCAGATGTTCTGTGTTATTCCCCTGATTATATTTGTGATTTAAACCCCTAATGTCTCATTGTTCTGGGCGAAGTATTGCCCACCGTAGCAAGCCTTTGTTTCTCGTTTACATGCCATAGTTTTGATCCTATTCTCTTCCTTGTTATTTGATTCTTGCTTAGTCTCTTTTATGTCCGTTTGCTGATCGCATGACCCTTTGCCGATTTTTGACCATGTGTGTGTTTAACATTTTGAATTTGTCTGCCTTTCTCTAATAAAGTTCTGATCTGCATTTGCATCTGTCCTCAACCTCCAGACGTGATAGCAGTGGAGGGCATTGAAGTTTACAAAAGGAGATTTTGTATATTAGCTATATTATCAACATTTTTATTTTTTGCCACAAAATCATAAGAATTAAATAATTTGACTATAGACCTTCAAAAACAGATTTGTTGAACATGAACATGTTTGTTGAACATGTTTGTTTTTATTTTTGAACTCATGGGTAGTAACGAAAATCATAAAATTGTGATTTAAATCATAGGTTATTGTTACTATACTCAGGTTGTTAAGCACCTGTCCTGTTTTTTTTTTTTTTTTAATTATTATTATTGTTACCATAGGGTGGAAATTAAAATTGAGAAAAGCAATGGAGAAGACAGGGGAACTTGTACACTGTTCTTTTCATTTTAGAACACTCCCATATTGTTCATTGGACAAGGGTCCACTGCAATATTTTCGCACTTGTCTCAGCAAAATGATCACAGGATTACAAAGTTTATAACCTACTATTTAAAAACAAATCATACTGGTATGAAAACCGCTATTGTGAGACTATGATTGTGCCAGATTACAGTGGCAGTTGACAGGTGACTACTGGATATTGTTTAGCAACCAAAGCCACTTTGGTTCATGGACAACTGTAAGAGAACGAACGTTACAATTAAAAACTGAACGTGTCTGCTCAATTCAGCATGAGCTGAATGAGTCTGAGTCGCAGCCGAGATCTGATTTCATTTATCATGTAACAAGAGTGAGGCGAGCTGACTGACAAGTCGGTGGTGGAAGATTTGGTTTAATATAGCGAGTTTGTCACTGTACAGTTTTGTTGTGTTTTTCAATAAAAATAATAATGAACCAATGTCACGGTTTCCCCTTTAAGCAGTGTGCTGGAGAGCATGTGGGCATTCGTGCACAAGCAAGGTGCGCAAGCACCTGCTTTTCATTTGTTGACAATCGTGACATTGTGTACATTGGACACATGCTTTTGTTATGTTTCTGTTATGTCACCTCCCTGTTCTGTCATTGGCTATTGTTTAGCGTGTGGCTAGATTGGTGTCAGCCATCAGCGATTAACGATGATCATGTTTGTATATATACCGCGCGTCTCCCAGCACATGGTGCGGAATATTAGATAAGATACTTATGTTAGATATAGTAGATTAGATTAGTTAAGATTCCATATGATAGTTAACCACAGTCATAGTCTTAGTTATTGTCATGTTCCATGTTTAGATTAGTGTATTTAGTGCATGCTGTTTTCTCCGCTCCCAGTTCCTTGTTATAGTTTATGTTTCTTGTTTTGTACATCAACCCTGTTTTCCGTGACCGCGACCTTGATTCATGCTTTGCCCCGTGTATGCCTGTTTGCTGATCACCTGACATTTGCGTGTTTGTGGATTACGTTTCTGATCACGATTTGGATTTACCTGCCTGTGTCTCACATTAAATAAACTGTTAAACTGCATTTGCATCTGTTTAATCTTCATTACGTCTCGAAAAGTGACAGAATATTCCGCCTTAACATGGATGCAGCAGGAGGGCAAGGAGATCATCACGGCAGTAAATATACAGATTACTGGCCACGAATCAAATCAGTCCAGTTTCCCCAGAGGACTACCGCTAAACTCCCGATAGAGCCTTATGAGTTGGAGGACCACCCGTTGGTGTACTTCACTAGCCTGGCACATCCCAAGCTTGTCAAGAAACGGTGGCTGGGATTCGTAGTGTCCCGGTTTTATGGCCCCGGCCCATGACTAGGCGGAGCAGCTGATCCGTACAGGGTCCAGTGCCCTCAATAACATCACTGAATTTGCTGCACTTTTTCTTCAAGAGTTTGCGCAGCCAGGGCAACTAAAACGCCTGGATTTTCTGGAGAGGGGATTCCTTGGGATGAACATGGCTGACATACCTTTCCACCTCTATTATGAGTGGGTGGACCAGGTAGCATCTGCAGCTCCGCTTCAGTTTCCGGCCAGCGTGGTGGAGCTGGCACTGACATGTATGGCTGAGGGCTGCTGGAAAGAAGCTCTGCTGCGATGTCCTACATTCAAGAAGCTAGGTCTCCAGGAAGAATTTTTCTGCAAAAAGGGATGCTTCAAGAGCAGCTGGAATAAGCACAAACTGCTTCACCTGAAAGCCCCTGCGGAACTACAGTCAGAGTTCAACGTGGCGACCTCAGAGCTCCAGCTTGAGACCCACCAAGAGGTCTCAGCACCTGAGCTCCAGCCAGAGGCCAACATGTCAACCTCAGAACCCAAGGTCGAACCTGAGACACATTAGGTGGTCTCACCTACTGAGCTTCACCAGAGGTCCATGTGGCGACCTCCGAGCTCCAACCTGAGACCCACGAGGAGGTCTCAGCTCCAGAGCTCCAGCCTGAGGTTAACCCGGTGACCTCAGAGCCCCAGCCCAAGACCTACGAGGAGGTCTCAACTTCAAAGCTCCAGCTCATGCTGGGTTCTCAACTCCCAGTTCCTCGTTATAGTTTATATTTCTTGTTTTATATATCGACCCTGTATTCCGTGACCGCGACCTTGATTCATGCGTTTCCCCGTGTATGCCTGTTTGCCGATCACCTGACCTTTGCATGTTTGTGGATTATGTTTCTGATCACGATTTGGATTTACCTGACTGTGACTCACATTAAATTATCTGTTAAACTGCATTTACATCCGTCCCTATCTTCGTTATGTCTCGAAACGTGACAACCAACCATTCAAAGCAAATGCTGCCCCCAAATTGCCGCTAATTAAAAAGCGAAAGTAAAATGAGCATGGCTGCCAGGGCAGAGCTTAATTTGAAAATATAGTACACCTGCATTCTGGAACCTTTTTAATTCTGGAACATAAATAATAAATGTTGTCAACCTGTGCATGGCTTTGAAAGTGAGATTGACTGCCCAGAATTAAATACAATTAACAGCCAACGTATAGTCATTCAGGCTTTTAGGGACTACAAGGACTCAAATAGACAAAATCTTCCAGAAAGACTGAGGCAGTTGATGGCCACTGTGAATACCATACCAATATCGAGTGGAGCGTGAGCATGGTTTCTCCAAAATCAATCTCATATGTAGCTTGCAGCATGCATCCCTTCTCATCCATACTATCTCGTCTTTGATGTTTTTGAGCATCATGGGTCCACCGCTTACAAAATTCAATCCAGAGCCATTTGTGCAGTCATGGATATGTAAAGAACACAGGGAGGAGTAGGAGGCACTGACATGACAGGTCTAAGACGATTTTTTCTTGATTATGTTATGCAGTTAAGGTTTATTGTAAGTACACGTACTGTACGAAACATAGCTTTATTTTTGAAGTGCTTTGAAAATAAGCTGATAGAATGTGAAATCCATACATTTTTCCCTTTGTACTGACACTACTAACTTCTATTATGTTTGTTATGCTATTATGTCACTGTACCAGTGTGAATGCTAAGGCGCTTGCTAACAAGTCACTAAATAGGACTACAGACGTTGTCAGGGACAATTCAATTCAATTCAATTTTATTTGTTTAGCACTTTTTACAATAGACATTGTCTCAAAGCAGCTTTACAGGAATATAAACACAGTATGCACATAGTAAACGTGTGATGACATTAAATGTTATCATGCCGAACAGGAAAAAAAACTTTGCAGACAAACTGGTTCAGGTATGCTGTGCACAATTCCCCCAAAATGTGGATAAACATTCATATGACGTTCTAGCGACTGTGTTGTAGTTCATTTACAGTGGTGTGAAAAAGTGTTTGCCCCCTTCCTCATTTCCTGTTCCTTTGCATGTTTGTCACACTTAAGTGTTTCGGAACATCAAACCA
>JAFFST010000333.1:41967-58262 GCA_022414735.1 Noturus placidus | reverse complement strand
CACACACACACTCACTCACTTGCCCTCTTCTAAGTTCAATTTGTGCTGTTGTGACTGTGCATGTGTAACTGGCTTGCCTCTTTTGATATTTTGATTATTTTTTTTATTTCTCTGCTCTTTCCTTGGCTGCCTCTGTTAACTAGCTGACGTGGATGCAGGTAATGACTTCCTCTCCCCCCACAATGTTCTTTCTTATCACTCCTTTATCACTCTGTCTGTGTCACTATTGCTGTGGGGCCTCTCTTTCCACACACAGGAGCGGGGCTAGGCGTGTAGCCTCTTTTTCGTGGCTTGGCTCCATTCAGGTTTTTGCCCTCTGTACCCTTCTGAAATAGCAAACATCCCATTAAACTGTTTTGCACTACAGTATTTTGGTTGTGCTCTGCTCGAGAGTTATTATAGCTCCAGCAGCTTTTTCATGCTTGTGCCAGATAAACCCAGCCACTATAAAGGAGGTCTCGCTATCCTCTCTCTCTCTCTCTCTCTCTCTCTCTCTCTCTCTCTCTGTCTCAGTGACTCTGTTCTTTTAACACTTCTCTCCATTTCACTCATTTCATCATGGGGTTATTGTTAGAAGTGCTGATGAGGACTGAACACTGAGACCTCGGCCTTTCAACGTGTATGTAGACATAAGAAGTGTACACTGAGCAGTTACGCACTGTGGAATCGTCTTTCTGTTGTTCTTGTACATTGACTGGACTGCAGTGATGAAGCAGCGAGATGTTTCCAGTGTTGCGTACGTCTCTGCAGTATCTAAACTCAGCTGAGGTTACCCATGTGGCTTGTTTGTCTAAGATTGTAATTAGTGAGCGGGTGTGTGTGTGACTACAAATGCCTTCCTCTCTCTCTCTCTCTCTCTCTGTTCCTGGCCACCATACTGTACTAAGATCATAAATAGATGCAGCCCTCTGCGTGTTAGCCGCTGCCTCTCCTGCACCGGCTCTGCTTCCTTTTCCCACGTGGGGCTAAAAAAAAAAAGTCCAACCGTGTCATCACGGAAAAGCCAACAGGCCGCTCGATGCACCGCACAGAGAGACTGCCAGACTGCAGCGCTTTCTCAGATCTGATCCTTCACGGCCAGTCCTCATTTTCATCTTCAATCTGGATACGCTTACTTGTTTTCTTTGGGCAAACATGGTTTCCATCCACAGCGACGTAGAATAAGAATTACAATCTTAAGTCATAGATGCTCATTTGTGCTAGTGTTAATCAGTAAATAAACACATCTCAGTTCAAACACACGCCCACACACACGGTTGGTAAGCTGGATTTTACAGATAACTTGGTAAAGTAAGAGAGTTTTTACAGTTGATATCGAATGAAAACGTCACACTCAAAGTACAACATTTCTGAACCTTATCATTAAATAAACAGTCCTGACAGTACCATGAAAATGTACAGTACTTAAATGAAATCAATATAAAAATATTATTATATAGTAAATATCAATAAATATTAAAGTAAATAAAGATCTACATTCAAACTGAAGCAAAAAATAACACTTCAAATAACACAACAAAACCTGTCAGTTTATATTTCACCTCTAGAGGCCGCTCTCGTGCTGTATGACGACAGTTGACCCATTTTTGCCCATAACAGATAGTTTCAGTATTCGGTCGACCTCTATTTATTAACACGAATGACATTTTCATAAATGATAGGTTCTAATTGCTGGCAAGTTGCTGTGATCTAAGAGGAATAGAACGTACAAAAAGGGAAAAGATTCAACTTATAACAGGGCACCCTGTTGTTTTATTAATCAGGAATTCTGCAAGCATGGGGTCGGGGTGTTGAATTAGGGCCATATCTTCCGTGGATGATAAACCGGCTCAGTTCCTCCCTATGTTAAGAATTTGTCATCCTGCAATATCAACGATGTAGTTGAAGACGTGTTTACTCTCAGCAGCGTGGGCATCTCGCACGCAGAATGGGAACGAGCACGACGGAACACGGAGTTCGAACCCTAGATGAGGAAGAACGAGTCATCCCCATAAAAAGGAGCTTCCGCTGTAATATGGAAGTGGATCGGATCGAGACGGTCGAGTGTGAATCAGACGTCTGTGATTTGTTAAGTGTGCACCAACGAAGGGTGGGAGGGAACGCACCCTTCGTTGGTGCACCTCATTGACCAGACGTGAGACCCAAGGTCCCGACTCTGTGGTCATTAAAAATCGCAGGACACTTATCGTAAAAGAGTTGGTGAAATTCCCCTGTGTGTCCTTTATCACGGCCCCCTAATAATCCCCATCTCTGAATTGGCTACATCATTCTCCCCTCTCCACTAATAGCTGGTGTGTGGTGGGTGTTCTAGTGCACTATGGCTGCCCTCAAATCATACAGGTGGATGCTACACACTAGAGGTGGTTGAGGAGATCCCCCATACTATATAAAGCGCTTTGAGTGTCTAGAAAAGCACTATATAAATGATATAACTGTAACAATGTATGCTGATGTGTCTTTTCATATCGTCTTTTAAATCGTTACTCTAAAAAAAAAAAAAAGTTGTGATAATAGTTTTAAGTCGATATCGCTCCATGCTTATTTGTAGCTCACGGTTGTGCGTGTTTGCTGAAAAGTGTCCCAATATTTTTGGGTGTTTAAAAAGGGACGGCTGTCTTGCAGCTGCAGTTGTGTGTCATGCACCGTGCTAAGTGCAACAACAATTCTGTATTCGTCACAACACAGAGCTCCGTTTCAAACAAAGCTCCGGCTTTCTTCCATCGGTCAGCTACGGCAGAAGTGAAAGGTTAGAGGTCAGTACCTCAGCTCGGCCGTGTCCTTGAAAAGCTCACCATGGGAAGAGTGGAGTGTGAAGCTTCTCATTTTAAACCCAAGCTGATTAGTGGCGTTCAGCTTTGCTCAGGTTAAGACTCAGATTATTCCACAGACCCTCTGTATAATCGTACACACTGGAATCCCCTCCAATCCTCTTACACTTTATTAAACAAGCCTGCACTTGCTCAGTGTGTGTGTCGGAGAGAGAGAATGAGGACTCGTCTTCTACGTTCTTTTATCACTTGTCCACTCACAGCTTACACAAAGCGTAGAATTCTGTGGGCTACCGGCAGTTTGTTTCAGGTTCACCTGCTACAGGACAAACTAAACCTCAGACTGGTATTTCATTGGTCCTGCTCACCGAGAACATCACAGGAAGTGTCTAGCGCACAGCATTTCTGTATGCATTCGCTTTTTTTTTTTCTTGACTGAGCCGAACCTTACAATCACAACCGTGGCCGAAATCATCATCATCCGTTTACACATTGTTATCCATTTTCAGATTTGTAACGTCACCCCACCAACCATTTTAGCCGCCGCCTTTACCTGTTAGCACTCTGTTCTTCAGTGTAATGGCTCTTTCTGTCCTGTAGGTGGACGCTTCAAAAAGGAGATCGTCGTTGATGGACAGAGCTATCTCCTCCTTATCAGGGATGAAGGGGGCCCCCCGGAGGCTCAGGTGAGTGTTACAGGCACATTTTCCGCACACATATTTGGCATAACGACCCCCCCCCCCCCCCCCACACACACACACACCCCGTTCATGCATCATGAACATTACATAGTAAGGTCACGTCTACATTTATACGAACAAACATCTGCTTGAACGATGTAGCGCCCTGGCTTAGTCACTGTGCATGGAGAATGTTTCCAGTTTTTGACAGATTTAGCCAGAACCAGATCCTAGTTAGACAAGTACGCCGTTAGCACCAGGATAACACCAGCACTAGGTTAGCACTAACCTCACCGAGTCTGAGACACATCAAGAGTTGTCTCCACTTCCACCAGACTGTTGGTTCAAGTCTGCTCAAGTAGGAGGAGCTGGAGCAGATCCGACTCCATCGCCAAAAATGGCTTTCACTAGTTTTGCCAAGAGGAAAAAAACACGGCGAGGCCAACAGAACACATGAATTAAACCAGAACACTGAAGTGTTTTAACTTTTCTCTCTCTTTTTTTTCTTCTTGCTGTCTGTTTGTCTCTCAGTTTGCGTTGTGGGTGGACGCAGTGATATTTGTCTTTAGTCTAGAGGATGAGATCAGCTTTCAGACCGTGTATCACTACTACAGCCGCATGGCAAACTACCGCAACACTGCTGACGTGCCCCTGGTGCTAGTGGGAACTCAGGGTGAGTGAACAAGGGGGGGAATCATCGGGACTCATTTACAGCATCACACACATGCCTGCTGATGAGAACCTGGAACAAAACATTACATTCATGGCCATCATGACCCAAACTTTTCTTCTAAGAAATATTTTATACTGTGTGCCTGGTTCGTGAGGAGAAAGCTTCAGTCACAATTCTCTGTAAAGTCTCTCTTTACTGATATAACCCCTGCCTGAAAGTATGGCATCACCACACTTGGAGCATGCTCACTGGGTTTTGTTTATTTTTTCCTTTGTAGATCATAAACAAGTCACAGATATGACACGAAACAATTTCTGTTTAATAGCTGAACACAAGTTGAGTTAAACAATTGTAATTAATGGCATTTTTGTCCAGAAATACAAATGGAATCACTTCGTAAGTTGCATTTCTAAAACAAATACATGCACAAGTCTAATAAAAAATGCTAGTTAAGAGTCTGGAGTTAAGAGTGCGCTTACAGACTTTTTAAAAGGAAACAAGGCCCCAACAAGAATGTAGTCAGTTGAAACAATGGAGAGGATCATAAAACTCCTTCAAGAAGGAAATGAAACACAGTGTGGTAAAAGATGCTGCTTGATCCCAGTCAGCTGTTTCTATAATTTGGTGCAAGTATAAACAAAATGAGAAGTTATAAAAGGAAAATATACGGGTCGACCCAGGAAGTCGTCAAAGTGTCAGGATAGAAAACTGAAAGCAAAATGAGTGTTAACAGGAGTCAGTATCTGTGAGGGAACTGTAAGCAATCAGCTGAATGAAAAGGGATTTACAAACAGAAGAGAACAAGGTTTCAGTGGGTTAAAGAGACACAATCATGGAGTGTGGATGATCGGATGAAAGTGATCCTCAGTGATGAATCACGAATCTGCACTGGCCAAGGAGATGATGCTGGAACTTTTGTCTGGTACTGTTCTAATGAAACATATGAAGATGACTGAAGAAAACATTCCCATTCCCCACACATTTATGATCTGGAGTTCCATCTCAGGGAAAGGACCAGAGGAGACCTCTAGAGTCAGTGCACAGGTGTACACTGAAATTCTCAGTCCATCAATAGAAAATAGGTTTGGTGGTGCTGAGGTCATTTTGATGATGATGATGATGCATCTTGCTACAGAGCAGAAAGTGTTAACGCTTCTCTTCAGGAAGTTCTGCATATTAACTTAATGACACGATCAGCAGATAGTCCGGATCTCAATCTGATTCAGATTTATGGTGGAAATGAACAAGAAATGGGTCCATGATAAGACTCCATCCTGCAGAGCTGATCTGTCAGCCGCTATTCAAGCAAGTTCCAACCAACTTGATGGAGAATATTGTTTTTCATTCGTGAAGTCCACGCCTCAAAGACTTCAGGCCGTTATTAAAGCGCGAGGAGGAGCAACAAAATACGAATTGTGATTTAAAAAAAAAAAAAGTCAAAGTTTTTTGTATGATTCCATCATTTTTCACTCTACTTGATCTGGGAAAAATATTCAATTAAACTGAACTTGTTTGAGGTATGTTTCATGAAGCCAAACCGTTTAACTAATTTAACTAAAAACACGTTAGATCTTTGTTTATTTGCTACAAAGTAAAAAAGGGTGAGCATCCTCCAAGTGTGCTTGGTGATTCTATCATTTTCGCCAAGGGTTGTATAGAATAGATGAATTAGTTAAGGATTATAGTCTGCACCAACAGAAAGTTTGACAACTCAGCAGGTGTTATGTTGGTTAGTGTCAGAAATGTGATCCTGTAGCTCCCTCTACTGGCTGAGTTCCAGTACTGCATGAGCAGTTTACACAGATTACTTTTATTTACAGTGTTCGCAAATGTTAAAAATATCCTGATTTTTTTTTTTAATAATCTAAACATGGACATTGCTTTTGGTGGCCTTATATTATTTGTGAAATGATCATCTATCAGTTTGAAGAATTTTCTGAATGAGAACACTACTACCTTTTCTGTATGCTCACACTAGAGGGCGCCACACACACAGACACACACACACAGGTATCTCAGCATTCTGTGTCCTCTGGCAAACCTTTGATGCTTGAACGCTGTCTTGTGTGCTAATGTCCTGTGTTTAGATGCTATAAGTGCAGCTAACCCTCGTGTTATCGATGACGCTCGGGCCCGCAAGCTCTCCAACGACCTGAAGAGATGCACATACTATGAAACCTGCGCCACCTACGGCCTTAACGTGGAGCGCGTCTTTCAGGATGGTAAGCACCAGTGTTTTTATACAAAAACTCCTATTTGCTAGGTTTTCACTGGGATTCTGTGCTGAAACTGTTATTCATTCTGTGCTCACAAGAGTTTTGCCCTTGACTTTAGAGCTTACTTTTGAGACATTTGTGTTCTGAAAAGTTATTTTCAGAAACTATTAAAACAGCATGGACCGGACAGCCTGAAAATGTCAATAACAAAATAAATAAAAGAATAAAATAATTGCCTTTGTAGGCTGTGGCATAGGGTCCACAGATTAATGTTGTGCGCTGAATTCGTTTGTTTGCGCTATACACCAAAGACTTGTCGGATATGAGACGAGGACATCAGCTTTAATTTAAGATCTAGACGTGTTGAAGAATGTAATGATCCAGTCCTGAAGTAAATAACACTTCATATTTGGTTGCATTTCCCTTGCTTGCAATTCATGCATCAATTACTGACATCCACCAAACTGTCTGGCTCTTCTTTCGTGTTGCTTCTCCAGGTTTTTACTGCAACCCCTTTCAGTTGTGGTGTGTTTCGGGGGGAGGGGGGACTCTTCAGTGTGTTCTTCAGGAGGTGAAATGGGTTTGGGTTAAGGTCTGGTGATTGATTCGGCCAGTCTAAAACCTTCCACTTTTCCCCCTGTTTCCCCCTGTGTTTTGCTCATTGTGTCGCTACATGATGAAATTTCTCCAGATTATTCTGGATGCATTTCTCTGTAAACTAGCAAATAAATCGTTTCTGTAGCCTTCTGGATTCATTCTGCTGCTCCCATCATGAGTTACATCATCAGTAAAGATTAGTGATCCTGTTCCAGATGCAAGCCCGTGCCATGACACTACCGCCACCATGTTTCACAGATAAGCTTTTATGTTTTGGCTCATGAGCAGATGCTTTCTTTCTCCACACTTTGACCTTTCCATCACTTTGGTAGAGGTTAATCTATGTCTCGTCCTGTTGTGGTTCATCTCTGTATTTAAGAGCGTTGTGTCTTGTAGTATGGCCTCTATATTTCTGCTCTCTACGTCTTCTTTGAATGGTGGATTGTGATACCTTCACTCCTGCCCTGTGAATTTTGTTGATGTCACTGACCGTTATTTTGGGGGGGTTTCTTCACATGTTTCTGTCTACATCTACATGTAAATACCAGGAAATAAAAGGTGAGAATTTGATGATTTTTAAACGTTTTTATACGTTATTTATGTTTATTGGGTTTAATAGAATAGGTGAACATGCTTTAATGTTAAAAAAACCCACATTATTTGTCACATACTGTACATTATTGCAGTAGCTATATTCCCAGGCTGCTTGAAACGCTGCGATCTGTCCGAAGCCCTGCCTTCTGAAAAGCCCAGAGTGCTCTGATTGGCCAGCTGACCCATTGCATTGTGATTGGCCAAAAGCCTCAAGCATGTGTAAATGTTGAAATGTAACACCCCTTGCATTAGCTTCAGCCTCCAAGGCTTCTAAAGCACATCTTAAAATGCCCGCCAACATACAACAAACACTTCAACAAATACTTCAAAACAAACTGAAGCAATTTCGCAAACATTAGCTAGCAGGTTAGCAGAGTTCTACAACTGAGCCCTGAGCTACAACACACAACTCTGTATTTAAACAGGCAATAGCAGATACGTCATGCTTAAAGGCTCTGATTCAGAAGCACAAGATTGTCTGAGCAAGGTGGGAATTGTCTCACTTTTCAGGAGTAACCTGCATTGTACTCGCGCAGGAAACACACAGCGTCTCCGCGACATGGCGCATGAACTCACCGAAGCCTCTCCTTCTTTCTTCACGCTTGCCTTTAGGCTGTGACATAGACGTGTTACAGAAGTAATATCTGGACTTCGAACGACACGTCTCGGGCAGGTCCAGAGCCGTGTTCTCTGTTAGATCAAATAAATCCCTTTGTGGTAGACTATGAGCTGTGTGACCTTGCAGATCTTCTACATGCACAAACGGATTACATTACACACCCAAACCAAAGGAAACATAAAAAAATATGATATGACTCCTTTAAACTCTCTTCTCATATTCATCTTTTGATCTCAAACCCCAATGTCTTCAGTCTACAGCAGAAACAAATGACTTTGCGTTGCCATACCAGTAGTTGTAGAGCGGACTGCATATATATATATATATATATATATATATATATATATATATATATATATATATATATAGTCACATGAAGTCTGTGATGGATGACCAGTTCAGTATCATACTGGTTAATGCAGGAAGACCATGAATTAGAAAGGCACTACGATCAAGGTGACTGGTTATAGAGTAGCTGTTAATCATGCACTAATTGCACATTAAATGGCGTGCACACAGCTGATCTGATGCGTGTTGACATTCAGGACATGTGATTGAACTACGAGCTGTTTATACGGTGTGAGCTGGTTAAACCGACATGCAGTCAGTGACCGAGGACTGAGCTAATGTACTGCACAAGCACCATGTATTCTGCATCTCAGCGCCAGGGAGCATTTTACCAACATCATTCAAATATCAGGCTAATTATTGAAAACTGGCTAATAATGTTTTGGCTAGTTATAGTAGACATGCTGTTTTATTTATTTATTTGTTTGTTTGTCTGTTTAGACTTGTGCAGTATGAATTATATTGGAAAAAAAAGTATAATTCAGATGAGTTAAGCTAACAGGTGAGAAAGTATTTTATTCTTTGTGGCGGAGTTTCTGTTTCCAGACCTCATCAGATTGCAGTCAGATGTTTCATCCAAAGATCATTCAAATTGATCCGAAAGACAGTTCGGACACGACGTGGCTGTTGTGCAAAAACGATGTTCCCGTACTTCGTGCGAGACATTTTCAGAGAGCTGTAGGAGGAAATGAGAGAGCTGAAGTGAAGTTCAAAGCAGAAGCACTTTGAACTGACTAACGACTCATGCAGTCTTACACCAGAGTCGCTGCTTACTGTACACACACTTGAGTGTAATGTGAAGGACAATAATGAAGGACTGGGTGATCCATCCTGTCTCCGAGCATTTAACGCCAGCTTTACATTTAACTTCTTCGCTATATCAACCTTTTATTTTCTTCATCCATTTATGTTATTTTGAGCTCATAACCCCGTGTAAGTTGTTAGTGTAGAAATGTTAATGTATTAGGCCGAGCACATTAATATAAACGCATTCTGACAAATGAGAATGGAGTATTCAACTGCACAAACTGTATAAGGAAATAGACGTCACTTCCTGGTCCACACCACAGTGCGTGTACATCTGTACAGTCCACTAGAGGGAGCCAAATGTCATCAAACGGGTTCCTCACGTTTGATGGAATAATACGAGCAGATATCTGTGACACATGTGCAGGGTTTCGGGTTTGGAAAGCCAGTCCTACGTTCATGTAGTGATGCCGGTATCTAGATACATCTGGCTTGTTTATCAAATACAGCAGTTTTCTAACACTATTCCGTCATGTTTTGCTGTGGGGTTTACATCTTTGTGTGAAAAAAGTGGCAGGTGAGTGACAGATTTCTGGGTTTGCAGAACTCAGGTGGAGGAAATGGAGGTGTGTTTGTATTTCGTTGTGTAGGTTTGTATGTAATGTGCGTGTGAGTTGTCGTAGCAGTCACAGGCAGCTGCGGAGAAGAAGCCGAGCGGTCTGAGCCGTACCGAGCCCTCGGCCCAGGAGGGAGATTTACACTCTAAACGCTCAGCCATTATCCCCTTAATTATTACACTGTTGGCTGCCGACAAGTCTGCTATAATTTAGGCGTGTGTGTGTGTGTGTGTGTGTGTGTGTATGGGAGAGTGTCTGTGGGATAGCCAGGCTCATCAGCAGCTCCAAATGAGAACAAGAAAAGGCTAAATGTCTTATCATTACTGACGCTGTCTCCTCATATTTGTTATGCCATCATCCTCAATTAATCACGCATTCTAATTATGCACTGTAGTGGAATTCATACACGAGTACCAAAATCATTATTGTAATGTTTTGTGTCGCAATGGCGTCTCGGCCGCGATTTTCTTTTCCTTTTTGCCCAGAGGTGCACATGTGTGTCCATGTGCAGCGCCACACACACACACACACACACACACACACACACACACACTCCTTTTCATTTGCCTGACTTGGATTCATTCCTGCATCAGTGCAACGCCGTGGCCGTAATTACTATGCACATGACCTTAATTTAGCGATGCAGTCTTGGTCCGTTTTCTCCAGTACAGGCGGATGTGTACAGCACGAGAGACGCGCTTAACAAAAAAATAATGAGCTGTGTAATGACATCATCGCCTCGTTAGATGTGCTCCGGTTGAATCTTTAGTCTCTTATTTGGTCTGTAACGCATCCTAAAGCGCTAACCTTTCCACATTTAGCCTTTCTCTGCTTCTCATTTTCATAGTTTGAAGCTAGTCGGGTTTATTTATTTATTTGTTTCTTTTTATTTCATTTTTTTTTAAAGCGTGACGCTATATGTCTGTGCGGTCTGTTTGTATTGCAGTCGTGCGCATGTTTTTTATCCCCCGCACTGACACCGATATCTTTTTTTTAAAATGGTACATTGCTTGTATTGCAACAATATTATTGTTGATATTTAAACGTAACAGACTTTTAGGGTAGACTAATTAGGGCTAGGCAACATGACGACTTTGCCATATCGTCATAAATCGCCATGCACTTTTCTGAGAGATCATGATATTAAATCAAATTTTTATTTAAAAAATGTAGGTTTTAAAAATAAAAACAAAATTGTTAAACAGATGCAATTTCATTATTTTGTACTTAAACATGACATTCTTCCTGTTCGGTGTTAATTTCCTTTTATAAGAATATGCAGTATTGTAGTTGTATATTAATCATCAATACATTAATATTAAGTTCGTTATAATTTTTTTTTAAATGCAGCACTATTGGTTTTCTGGTAGTTTGTGAGCGTCTTCATGCGTGACACGTATCGTAGAAATGCCTTCAAGAATTGTAATACGATATTGTTGTTGTTGTTGTCACGTCACAGGCCCCTAAATATTGACTATTATCACAGGGGTGTAGATCATCTGGAATGGACACGTTTAAATAAGGAAAACATGACAATGTGGAGAAAACTCGCCTGTTATATTGGTATATTTTCTGCATGTTTTGCGCTCCTGGCTCGTACAACACTCTATTTAAACTTGTCGTGTCCATGTTACAGGACGGCCCTGGCTGGCCTTTTGCTCCTTAATGAATGATAATTGCCAATAGTTGAGCATGCAGTGATACAGCGGCTTAAAATTGTCAATCAAATAATGCGGGCCAGCGAGTTGCAGCACTCATGGAATGCCATTGCGTGAATAACAAGAGTATTAACCATTAAAAATAATTGGCGTAGTAGTTATCTGCATTAAATTTATATAATGGAGCGTTTACGGGACGGCCAGTGGACAAATGAAGAGCCAATTTATTTACTCAGGGTCAACCAGGGGTTTATCCCAGTATATGGATGCCTTTTCCATAGTCTATGCGTGATGTGATCTGAATAGTGTGTGTGGTCTTCGGCTAAAGGTGAGGGATCTTGACATCTCCCCAGACTGCGTCCATCAGCGCACTAATTTAATTATCCTAATTACCCCCCCCCCCCCCCCTTCCTTCTCCCTCTCCGCTTTGGCCTTTAATGTCCTCTGATTATGCGCCATTGTCACTGTCATATACTTTTATTGCCATAATTAGTTTAGTTGTTGTGGTTGTTGTTTAATGGTCATCGCTGTCCTCTCAGCACTGGGTTGTTTGCTCATTCTGAGGAAGTAACTAAGCGTACAAGAGTCTTATAAGAAACTGTAGTTAACGAACACTAGTTCTTTTCTGTTCGATGCTCATTCTCTAGTTTAATATTATCGACTAATCAACTCCAACACATTTGATAATGAAACTGAGTCTTTATGAGTGGAATTCTTTTCTTCACATCCCCCAGCATGTCAGTTTCCTATCGAAGGCCGAATTCCTCGCATCCACGATGGACACCGTGTTTGTGGTGTGTATGATCTACATCATGGTGTAATATCCTAAACTCTTATCGGATCTAAAACATTGATATTTTGGTTTGATTGAGCACAGTGTTTAAATTGGGATGAAGTGCAGGAGAGCAGCACTCTTCCTGCTTTTATTTTATACAAACAGGAAGTGCAGATGAACTGATGTGATGGCGTGGATGGGTGCTACAGACTTAACTAGATCACGATCTTTCATTGGATTTATTTATTTATTTGCGCTAACGATATGAATGACGATCGTAACATTTCAGCACTACCTTTCATGTAGTGTCATGTGTATCAGAGAACTACAGTTCCCAGCAGCCACTGCACCTCCCTGCATCACAATCACATGACCACCTGAATCACGTTCTTGTATATTAGCCGCATATTTTTAATTTTTTTTTAAAAAATGACATTGTCATGAGCTCAGTGCTGAACATTTTTTCATTTAGCAATGAGTAAAGACCCAAGCAAAGGAAGTTTCTACAGTCCGGCTTTTCCTTTAGATTGATTGATTGATTGATTTTCTTTTTTTTTTTTTTGTCCTAAATGATGTCTTTTAATAAAAGTTAAACTTTTATTTATACAACAGTGTTGTTCTGTTCATTCCTCAAAGCCCACAGATTGTCAGTAAGGTCTGGTACACGGTGTTAACCTGAAGTGGGTCTTAACTGCGAAGTGCTGTCTTACCTATTAAATCACAATTTAACCTCCATCTGTCCAGTAAAAAAAAAAACCCTGTAGCTTTATCTAGTTTCTCACGCCTTAGAAAATGGCTGCTTTCTGGATATAACAACAATGTGTGTGGTGAATATCTGTCACGAGTGTTGGCACATGCCATTTACATGCTTGTGTGCATGGTGTAATTATTGAGTGGTAAGTGAGGTAGCTCTCTGACCTTTGTGTTGGATCATCTGCCAGGCTCCCGCTCCCTCCAACTCATTAGTTAATATTTATAGCACTCTGCTGTTTAAGCAGCCTGACAGCCGCCTAATAAACTCAGCAGGGCACTCCCCCTTTCCCCCTCTCCCTCGTTCCTTTCCCTTCTCTCGTGCTCTCTCTCTCTCTCTGGTTCTTCTTTCTGTCCTTCACCGTCTCCTTTCTGTTCTACCTTGATGTGCTTGTCCGCTGTAATTCCATGTTATTATTATACATGAACGGATCACATTTGTGCCCTGTACCGTACATCTGTGTACGTTTGGCTTCAGAATTGAGTACACACGATGCAATTCGTTTCTGTGCCGAGTCCAGGCACGCGCCGATCTGCCCATAAATCTGATCAAACGCTCATCCTTTCCCAGCAGGATAAATGGCTTCCGCTTACCGGCGAGCCGAGATTGATGGGTAAAAGTTAAATTGCATTACTTGTGCAGTTTAAATATTTAACTCGGGCTTATCATAAGTGTTCTTAACAATTAAAGTAAAATATAGCTGTGGATTTCCAAGCGTATCTCCCAGCCTTCACGGTTTCCTGAGGTGTGATGTTATGGCGTTATTAGCATGGCGTGAGTCATAACGCGGGTGTGACCGTCTATATGGAAGCGTTCGTTGAGGTGTGGTTTTATCATTACACCTTTACGTTTTCTGGTTTGTAGAGACGTTGTGTTTGAGTATATACACATAGTTGTGATATAGTCTATAGGCAGAATGTGTGTGTGTTAGACAAGTGCCGTGACTGCCCTTGGACAGAAGTCTGTCACCTGAAGGTAAATGTTTATGGCTGATTCATCATTAAAGCTCGGCCTTTAATAGATCCAATTAAAACAATGACTTCATTTCGAGGGGAATGAGACGCGGCCATGTTTATTGGGAGGATGGTAATTGAGTTCTGGCGATTAAAGGATCTTTTAACCCTCACCTGGCCTAGGACTGCTTCAGCCTGCTCAAGATGGCTCCTGTGTAAGAAGTGTTTTTCCCCAGAAAGGCTGAAAACGAGAGAATCTTCTCAGCGAATAAACTTACACTTAATATCAACATATTGTGCGTTGGATACTGTATTAAGATGTTCAAGTTTCTTCACTGAGGTAAGTGCTACTGTGGCAGTGGAGGATTACTTGAGGTGAAGCCTGAGATCAATGCAGCTGCTAGGGAGAAGATGACGGAGCGGCTGAACATCGGGACGGAGCGGCCGTGGCCGATTGCCCATTGATCGATATGGGCTTGTGGAGAGCAATTGATCGACACGGCCATATTGCCTGCGCCGATAGCGCTCTCCGGGAATCTTTGAGTAATGAAAGTGGTGTTATAATAGTTAAATAATGGCTGTACTGGGGGTTCGGCGGGTGAGTGATGTTGGAATTAGAGCCGCGGGTCAGCACTGCTCGACAGCCCCTTACAGGAGGTAATGTAGTGGACTAGTCCGAGCGGGGAAGACGAAAATGTCAATGTGAAAATAATTTTTAGTGGCCTAAATCACCACCTGTCTTAGTGTCTCTGTGTGTGTGTGTGTGGTGGTCTTAATCTGATTTCACTTCTGACATGTGCTGTGTGTTATTTTGTGTTCAGTGGCTCAGAAGATTGTTGCGAACCGGAAGAAGCAGCAACTATCGATCGGGCCTTGCAAGTCTCTCCCCAATTCTCCCAGCCACTCCTCGGTGTGTGCAGCACCCGTCGCTGCAGTACACATAGCACAGGTAAGTGTGTGTGTACGCGCACACCGCCTTATTTCAATTCACGAGATTATGATGCACAGAAATAGCCTTTTCTATTGTTGTAGCGAGTGATAAGTAGGTGTACACGCTCATCCCACACTGCTGCTTATACTGCATGATAGAGGTTAAATGATGCTTGTGTGTCATGACATGCTGCTGCCAAAGCATCAGTGCAAAAAGTTGCTATTAATTTTCAAAAGCAACCTGGTGCTTTCTTCTTCTCCTTCTTCTTATAATTATTATTATATTCTCAATAACTTTTTATTTTTCTTATTGTGTCGATAATTAGCTTGGAAAAAATTGTTCATCCAAGAAGGGGAGAAATGAGCTCACTCCGAGCTAGCTAGCAAATATACGCGGCATTCCCCTAACATTAAAGCAGCATTAGCATAATAATATATTATTATTATTATTATTATTATTATTATTATTATTATTATGCTGTATTTGACTCAACTCAGAACTCGGAATTATGACCGATTAACTAGCCAGCTAACATTAGCGATCATTAGTTTATCATGTATTTACTTTCTCAAGACCGCGGACTGTGTGGGCAGTTTATACAATGAATCAACCGCAACGCGCCGCTCACTGAATTTACTGAATTCACATTCCACCTGATTGAATTGAGTTACATTAACCTGGTTTGTTGTTGTACATCCACCAGGGTTTGATCATATAGTGTCTCCGTGCCATGTGTTTATCACATCGTGCCATGTGATTGTCATCACTCCATGCCATGTGATGACATTACAAAGCAAATTCTGCTGAAGCCCCCTTCGATTCTCGTGCGTCGAACATGAGTACGTCTAAAAGGTCGCATTTACCAACAAACATCACGGTGAAAGGCCATGCACAACAATTTTGTGCACTTGCAAATTCAAGTGGTTTTCCACAAAAACCCCACAAAACTACATTTTTATTAAGCCGAAACAAAATCAAGCATTTTTGGCCACAACAATCACAAAATGCTGTACAGACTGCCACATGTTTTGCTAGCACATCATGTCTTGCTGCTTCCTGTTTACGACGAGTTCATGTTGCTGATATTTCAGTGACAAAATGCTTTTTCATTTTCAGTAATGTTTTTTTGGAGTATCATTGCTTGATCTGTAAATAATAATAGAGTAACCGAATGTCCATCTTAGTACATTTACATTTACATTTATTCACTTAGCAGACGCTTTTATCCAAAGCGACTTACAAATGAGAGATACAAGCAAAGTGATATCAAGCAGGGAGCAATACAAGTAGTGCTACTATACAAGATCTATTAATTGAGTACTAGAAGAAGCAACGTGCGCAGAGTAGAGGTGCAAGTGCATTTTTTTT
>JAFFST010000333.1:21060-41947 GCA_022414735.1 Noturus placidus | reverse complement strand
GAGGTAGGAGGGTGCTGTTCCAGACAAGGTCTTGTAGGTGAGCGTCAAGGCCTTGAATTTGATGCGGGCAGCTACAGGTAGCCAGTGGAGGGAGATGAAGAGGGGTGTGACATGGGTTCTCTTCGGTTGGTTGAAGATCAGGCGTGCTGCAGCATTCTGAATCATCTGCAGAGGTCTGATAGAGCTGGCTGGGAGGCCCGAAAGTAGAGAGTAGAGAGTAGTACTGGAGATGTTTTTGTGGTGCGTTTATTTTAATGCACCAGCAGTAAACGAAATGAGCGGGACAGCATTCTGTTTGGAAAGCAGCGCCCTCTTGCTCGCTTCATGTTGATGGCTCACATTGAGGTGAACAGCTATTAGGTTTAAAGGTGCCGTTTGAAACCGACAGTCCAAGAGTAATCCTATCAATCATATTCAGAGTATTCCCGAGAAGCCTCGTCAGTCTTCCCATTGCTTTTGCAGTTCACCTCTGGGCCCAAGTCATCGCTCTGAAAATGCATTCCAGCTACTTCACCTATGTTTACCACCCCGTAATCTCAGCAAGCTAATATATAATAATAATAATAATAATAATAAACACAAGTCAGAGCTCTTTAATATCAGTTACTGTCATGCCGTGACAGTTTAAACAGTATAATGTCGTCTGTGTGCTGAATGGACTTCACGGCTTGCACTTTATTGTCAGTTAGGGTTATGTGTAAAAGGTGTGAGTCCTGTTCTCTCTCTGTCTCCTCGGTGCAATATGACAGACCAGTAACGGAGGAGGCAGTCTGAGCGATTACTCCTCCTCCGTACCCTCGACTCCCAGCACAAGCCAGAAGGAGCTGCGCATCGACGTGCCTCAGACGGCCAACACCCCGACACCAGTGCGCAAGCAGTCCAAACGTCGCTCCAACCTGTTCACGGTCAGTCCTGATCCCATCATGTCTAAACATGCACACAAATATTGTTCATACAATTATCTCGAAGTTTTGTACATTTCACTGCATCATATATCTTGTTTTAAGCAGCAGTTTAGTGAGTCATACATACACACGGACGAACTAGCGTTAAGATCCGCGAAGTGTTTTGAACGCGCTGTGAAAACATATGTCAGCCTCTACACGAAACAGCGCTGGGGTCATGTCAAGGTCAAGTAGACCCAAGAACAAGTCTAGTCTGTAACAGATAACTTCAGCAGCTAGTTCGCCTGTCACTAAGCCTCTTGCTTAAAAACAATCCAATCCAAAAAACCCCACATGTTCTCTCTTCCCTCTGCAGTCTCGCAAGGCAAGCGAACCAGACAAGGAGAAGAAAGGACTCGAGGGCCGAGCGGACAGTATCGGAAGCGGCCGCGCAATCCCAATTAAGCAGGTAGGGTCCAGCCCGGCCGTCTGCGCGGCGATAATTGGTGTCCAGGGGCGGTGCATTGTGAGCCAGGGAAGCCTGTGATCAGGACTTAGACCCGCGGTGGGCCCTTTTGAAGCTGTCTCCTTGATTAGCGGCAAAAGTGTGCACTTGACATCAGTTGGAGCACGAAACAAGATCATTAGGATAAGGAGTGGGAAGGGATTTCTGTCCGTCTCGCTACCTCTCGCTCGCTTTCCGTCTTGTTCTTAGAGGAAAAAACTTAAAAGGCTCCTAATAAAGCATGGTCTGAGGGTCAACATATGGACCCATCCCCCCTCAAAGCCCGGTTCTTTTCCTGTCGAGGCAAGCACTTTCATTAGACCGTTGGCGCTGTAGCTTAAATCTCCCACCACTCTTCCCTGCTGCGTTCTCGGAGAGGTTGTTTGAGTTGGCTTTAATTTGTCACAAACAAGAGGAGCGAGCGAGCGAGAGGACTGGGGGGAGGGGTAGACATCCTCCGCCGCGCATCTCAACTGGAGTGTAAGAATCAGGTAATTAGCACCGCTAATCGTGCCCTCTCATGTCGGCGCGGTGGCCTTGTTTGTAATTTTCTAATGAACAAATTGTGCCTCTGATTAGCGCTCCCTTTAAATGAGATCTGTGTTCATTAGTGCGCTGCTGACACCCTTTAGCGATGTTCGCGTGCGCCACCGAGGCTTCGGGAGAGAATTGTGGGCTTCAGTTCTGCCGGTGTTCCATCAAGGCCTGCGTTCACGTCTCGGACCAACAGCTCCCGCTCTTCACATAAATAAGGAATATATGAATGTTTGACGTGTGGAGGGGATGTATGAACATTGTATCAGTACTAAGTGAATATATATATATATATACATACAGTTATTGCACAAAGTAATGTCATACTATTGTATTGTATTATATTAAAGTGACGATAGTGCAGTCAGGGGTTATGATCACGATCATCGGGGGGCTGAGGTATGTGGCGGTACCACTGATGCACTGTGTGCCGTCTTCACTACCCACTGCAGGGATTTCCTGTCATTAGGACAAATTAGTGACGATCGCTATAAACTGCACGCTGTGCTAGCAAATTCTCTTGGAAATACGACAAGAAGGATCACTATCAAGGATGCTCCACGTAAAACTGATTTCTTCCTGTTTAAGGCCAGAAGGAGTCTTGCCTGTTTGTAGAGTGACCTATTCAGTGCTTCCAGGATTTTTTTTGCGATCGCAGAAACGAACGCAAAATGAAGTGCGACGCCAAAATATTTCGGAGGAGGTTTCAGTTTTTGAAAAGGCCTGCGGATTTTCCTCAGAATTGGAACGTCATGTGACGTCATCACGGTATGCATTCAGCCTAAGCCCACTTCGATTCACACGCGAAAGAGCGTGTGGAACAATTTGGATCACAGATTTGGGGGGGGGCAAAGAGAAGCCATTTTGGCCGCAACGATCTCACAAACAAAACCTCTGCAACTCACATTAACGATTCTAAAGACAAGAGTAAGTACGGATGTTGCGATGACGTCACATGTCGCGTCATTTTGCCAAAAACGTCAAGCTCCTGCGAATTTTGTGGAGTTTCCTTGACAACATCCTGGAGGAGCTGGAGTCAGTCCACCTCTTCGTACTGCAGTGTTTGACGTCACTGTGTGCTGTATTTCAGAGGAAAATGAGCTCAGCCGTTCCGGTTTGAATCCTCGTTGGGTTGGGAAGGGGATTTGTTCATATTTATATCCACACACATTAGGAAGACGTTTCAAATTTGTCTCCTTCGTTTGTAGTATGCTTCTCGAGTCGTTTTCTACAGAGCTGAATTCTCAGGAACCAGTTGACAGATGAGGCTGAGTGGAGCAGGGATGGCAGATGGGGAGGCTGGACGGTTCGGCTTTACAGCTGTAGCGTGGTAGAGACCTCGGGCTTTGTGTGTGTGTGTGTGTGTGGATCTGCTGTAATTCTGCTGCAGTGACAGGAAGAGTGTAATAAGAGCTTGACGGCATTGCTGGCACTGCGATATAAGTGTCCTTTGCATATGATGCGTGTTGTGTACATGATGCATATCCAGTGGTTTAAACTTAATGTGCAAAATATGGACCTTTTGTAAAACTATTAAAAGAAAAGAGAGAAATTCTGGTGCATTTTGGGGGAAAAAAACCCCAATCCATATAGAAATGTGTGTTTTGAAATGTTTTGCTTGTGTATAAATGGTGTTGAGGTGTATATTGGAAAGAGCCTTTGCTAGTTAAATAGTGTGTGTGTCATGGGGGGCTTGGCACGGAGCCTTTTTTCTCGAGTATCCTTCAGTCTCTTGACACTGCAGGTACGTAAATGAGGAATTAATTTCTACAGCGTCAGTAGGAGCCTGAACACGCCCACACGCGCTCACACCAACACACACACACACACACACACTTACGCTTATGAGGGATCTCTTCAGTGCCAGAGTCTGTCATCTCATGAAGAGATCAATCAGTGGACTGCATACATCATGTCCCCTGCTCCCTTCTGTGCTGTCCACAACCAGTGATCTCCTCCTCTCCACCATTTACAGCTCACAGGAACGTGGATTAACAGCCACGCCATGACGCCATCTAATCACCAGCGTGAACATAATACAATCCCTACAGGATTTCTCCAATTTTGCGATTGCAAATGGAGGAAATTACCACAGACTTTCTGTCATGTGACGTTAACACAACGCGCATTCAGCCAATTCATGTATGCCGCACGAGTTCAGCTAAAAGATCTCGTTTACCAACAAACATCACCACGAAAGAAATCGCGATTCCGCCAATTCAAGTAGTTTTCCGCAAAAAAAAAGCACAAGCGACTCTGCAAATAAAAAAAAAAAAGCCGCAGCAAAATCGATCATTTCTGATCATTTCTGGCGGCGGCAGTCACAAAAATCAAACTCTGTACAGACTGATAACGATAAAGAATTTAGCTTCAGCATCTTTACACAGCACAATGATATCACAGACATGCTTTTATTGGTTTTAGAGAAATGAAGTGTAGTTATGTTAGTAATTAGAATTCGTGACCTGAAATAAACACAAGCCGAGTTCGTGATTAGGAAACGTGTGCTTAAAACACTACTCCATTAACGCCAGGCTTCTTATGTGTGCACAATTAAAGATCAAGGCCACATTGAGTTCCACGTCTGAGGCTACACTGGCCTACTGAGAAGCTCACTGAGACTATACGGCTGAGGACTGGAAAGTTTCAATCTTCAGCTGCTCGGTGTCCGTGACCCCTGTGGACAATGTAGGTTCCTGTCCGTGGCTGTTGAAGCGTGTGTGTCCCAAGGTTCTTTACGTTGATCTGCTTTTCTCCTCAGCACAGCTATAAAGAGTGTTTATATGAGCTACTGTCCGCATGATCCAGTCTGGCGTTCTCCTCCAACCTCTCTCATCTTTTTGCACCATTCTGTGTAAACTCTAGAGATTGGTGTGTGTGTGTGTGTGTGAGAGAGAGAGAACATCCTTGGTGATCAGTCTGGAATCAAGGCAGACATGTAAGCAGAGCACCTTATAATAAGGCTTAGACACAGACCAGTGTTTCCTTTTGGAGTCATTGATTTGATCCTTCCCCGTGAACACGCACGTGTCGCTCCCGATTTCCTTCCCTACCATGATCTCACGACTGCCTGCAGATCCATTTGGTTTAAAAAAAAACAACCACCTTCTGAATCTTCAAGTAGTCTACTTTCCTCGCCATTGTTTGTAATTGTTTCACACACAAGCATGAACCTCAGAACCTATTTGTGTGCTTTTACGTTGTTGTTTTTTTTAAGTGGCTGGTATTAAAGGATGCCCAGCGTCGTAGCAGCGCAGACATTCGAGTTTATTTCTAGAGCATGGCTTGTTATACTGTTGTAGAAGAACATGGCATTCTCATGAGTTCTGTACTATCATACCCATAGTTTTTGCTTTAGCACTTGTGTGTGTGTGTGTGTGTGTGTGTTCACACTTTGCTGTAGTTTATTTGTTTGCTAGTCAGGATCTTCTTGCCAGTTATTATTCCTCCAGCGCTGAAGGTTGACTCTGAGCTGAGATAAGACCTTTTGTAGAAATGGCTACGTTAGAAGCTGCTGCTCATTAAAATGGTGCAAGCGGGGGCCGTTGGTAACGAGGCTGGGGGCGGGCTTCCACTGTGCACCAATTAAGCTGAAGAGGAGCGCTGTGCCTGCCGTCGCCCCACTGAGGGGGTGTGCCAAGGTCAGCGGTGGCACCTGGACTCACTGTGGCCACTCCGAGCTCTTCCAATCACCGGCTCACCGGCTTCAACCCCGCACTTTGTTCTTACTGACTATAAGCAGCAATCTCTGTCGCGTTGACGGACGAGTGATTACACGCGTGGCCCGTTTGTTTCATTACGTAGTCCTGAATCATTTTTGTGTCTAGTCCCAGCTGGACAAACGCACTCTTCTCCCCAGTGTATGAAAGACTTGTTTATACTGAAAGCCGACTTTATGGAGTCGTTTCCGCAGAACCGCTAAACTGCTGTTGTGACGGTCGCCAGCTTTGTTTACGGACCCCGCATGACTCCGAGTGGGCCGACATCTGTTCCGCGTTCTTAATTAGCTGATAATTACAGCAGAGAGGTCTGCGCAATCCTTTGTCAGGGGGATTTTTTTTAGCACGAGCATTTCAACGAATTCATTTCAGCGAGTGGCGCTAATTGAAGGATGGTTCGCGACGGAGCGCGAGAACGGCTCGGAGGACAGGACGCCTAGATTAGGCCGAAGAGCGCCCGGGGGGGGGTTGGAGGTGCTGAAAGGTTTCCTCAGCTACCTGTGTGAGTGTCACTCATGTACTACTACGTCTTTAACAACAGGAGCACATATCTTTTTAAAGAACTATCCATTACCCTCTCTTACATTTCTTATGTCCCATATCTGAGAGTTCAAAGCAGGTTCGGCGTCTTCACTGTGTTCCAATGGAAGACTTGCTGCGTTTTACTGTGCTGTACTCTTAAATCTCAGTCATTCATGGACAGGGTCTCGTGATCGTGAAGGGGAATTAGTGGCGCTGGTTGTAATCATGTGTTGTGGTGCATGCATGGGCGCTGGGCTGTGTGAATTTGACAAAGCTGCCCCATCCCCATCCCCCCCCAAGCAGGGTGCTTTGTAAGGAGTTAAATTGGATGGTTAATTCGGGCGTTATTTACCCTGTAATTCATTAATTTGGCCCTGCCATTGGCAGCGGGCAGGCTGTAATTTCACGCTTCGCAATAAAAGATGTCTCATAATCTGCTTCATTTAGCACCGAAAGAATTTAATGAAATTAACTGCGGCCCTAATTAAGACGGTGAATATTAAAGACCCGCTATCAAGCCTTTTAACGACTGCGACACGATCCGCCTTTCCGTGGGATTGAAAAAAAATAATCATTTCCCTGGGAAAGGTTGTCACTGCTTCCAGCCATTTTGGCCAAGATGGCAATTTTGTCATGCAAGCTAACTTCCTGCAAATGAGATTTTTCTCCCCTTTTCTTCCCTCGTCTAATTTTTATTTATTTATTTATTCTAGTCGAGAATAATTTCACCCTAGTCAATGATGGTCGAGTTTTTCTGTTTCCATCTGTGTTCCAGTCCCGTTCCTGCGGTGTCTTCCTCCTGACCTTGAAGTGATATTGTCTGTGTAGGGTGGTTATTACTCGCCGGCACGGGCAGCGAAGCTCCATCCAGCGCCGGATAGAAACGGAGCGTATAACATCCGCCGGTTTCCTCGTCAAATTAAAGTAACGGTGCAGAAAATCGTCTGACATTTCATGGGCTGCTTAAAGCCGTGTTCTGAGTCCCTCTTCTGGTCTGGTCTTTGTCCTGCCTTCAGGATATCGGTGGGCTGGGTGTGCGTGCGTGGGATTTTCTCAGGTCAGTACAGGGCAGTTTAAATATCTGTTAGTGATAAATGCCCAATGGGGTCGGGGCCTCTTGATGCCTGCGCCTGGCCAGATCAGATGGCGAGAGTGATAGAGCACCGCCAGCACTGCACAGATACCCCCCCGCCCCCTGAACGGTTCCCTCGCACCACACAGAGGGACAGTGACAGGCCTGGAGGCAGCGTGTGTGTGCATGACACGTTCAATTTCACCCTCTTTTCTCCGGCTTTCCCAACAACAATGGGAGCCGGCTCTGGGCGGACGTCTGCCTCTTTTGTCGTCCGTTTTGGACAGTTATCTTAAAGTGGCCTCCAGCTTCTGTTGAAAGTAAAAGAGGAGATAGTGGAAATGAATCGAGCTCTGTGTGTCCTGAGATTAGGAGCTTTTGTGGAGGAGGAGGAGGAGGAGGAGGTATGTGATCCGTCTTGTATTTTATCTGGGAAAAGGAGATCCGCGGTGTTTTTTGGATCTTAATCCGTTGATCAATGAGCCACTTTATTGTTATGAATCACACCTATCGGCTAATTTAGCTACTGTCGATATTGACGCAGCAGTAAAGGGTAGAGGTGCTGATGTTATTGATGGCACGCTGAAAGCAGAAGCGGAGTGCGGGCGAGGAGGTGCAGGGATCCGTTTTATTTATCTCCTCCATTTCTCCGGGACGGAAAGACCTTGCAGCCTGTCACAGCGTGGCAGGTAAAATAGGGGCAGGCGGGGTGTCACCGGCTGGCACCTTAAATAATGAGCGGCGACTCCCATCAGCGAGCCGCCGTGACGTTCAATTAGCCTCTCGCTCGGAATGATCGCCTGTCATTTCCCTAATGAATGTGCAATAGCGGCGCAGGAGGACAGAACGGCCACTCGGAGCAACACCACAGGCCCGCTGAGAGCTCTGCTGTCAAATCATCACTCTACTCCTCTTTCTCACCTGTACACCATCACTCTCTCCATCACTCTCGCACTCGCGCTGCCTTGCTTTACTTTCATTTGCTCACTCGTTTACTCTCACATGTGAACATGCTCAGTGACATGAAGCATCGTTTCTCCCTCCACACTCTGAACTCACCTCCTTCCTCTCTTTACACTCATTCTCTCTCTCTCTCTCTCTCTCTCATTCTGTCTCTCTCTCGCTCTTATTCTGTCTCTCATTCTCTCTCTCATTCTGTCTTTCTCTCTCATACTCATTCTCCCTTTCTCTCTCTCTCTCTCATTCTCTCTCTCTCATTCTTATTCTGTCTCTATCTTTCTCTCTCTCTCTCTCTCTCTCATTCAGTCTTTCTCTCTCATACTCATTCTCCCTTTCTCTCTCTCTCTCTCATTCTGTCTTTCTCTGTCTCTCTCTCATTCTTATTCTGTCTCTATCTTTCTATCTCTCTCTCTCTCATTCAGTCTTTCTCTCTCATACTCATTCTCCCTTTCTGTCTCTGTCTCTCATACTGTCTTTCTCTCTCTCATTCTGTCTCTCTCTCGCTCTTATTCTGTCTCTCATTCTCTCTCTCATTCTGTCTTTCTCTCTCATACTCATTCTCCCTTTCTGTCTCTGTCTCTCATACTGTCTTTCTCTCTCTCATTCTGTCTCTCTCTCGCTCTTATTCTGTCTCTCATTCTCTCTCTCATTCTGTCTTTCTCTCTCATACTCATTCTCCCTTTCTGTCTCCGTCTCTCATACTGTCTTTCTCTCTCTCTCTCTCTCATTCTGTCTTTCTCTCTCTGTCTCTCTCTCATTCTTATTCTGTCTCAATCTTTCTGTCTCTCTCTCATTCTCATTATGGCTTTCTCTGTATCTTTCTCTCATTCTGTCTTTCTCTCTCTGTCTCTCTCTCATTCTCATTCTGTCTTTCTCATTCTTGTTCTGTCTCTCTCATGCTGTCTTTCTCTCTGTCTGTCTCTCTCTCATTCTGTCTTTCTCTCTGTCTGTCTCTCTCTCATTCTGTCTCTCTCATTCTGTTTTTCTCTCTGCTGTCTCTCTCTCTTTCTGTCTTTCTCTCTCTGTCTCTCTCTCATTCTCATTCTGTCTTTCTCATTCTTGTTCTGTCTCATGCTGTCTTTCTCTCTGTCTGTCTCTCTCTCATTCTGTCTCTCTCATTCTGTCTCTCATTCTGTCTCTCTCATTCTGTCTTTCTCACTCTGTCTTTCTCTCATTCTGTCTTTCCCTCATTCTCATTCTGTCTCTCTCATTCTGTCTTTCTCTCTCTGTCTGTCTCTCTCTCATTCTGTCTTTCTCTCTCATTCTGTCTCTCTCATTCTGTCTTTCTCTCTCATACTCATTCTGTTTCTCTCTCATACTCATTCTGTCTTTCTCTCATTCTCATTCTGTCTTTCTCTGTATCTCTCATTCTCATTCTAACTTTATCTGTTGGTCTCTCTCTCTTCTTTCTTTTTGTTTCTTTCTTTCTGTGTTTATCTCTCACTCTCTGTACCCCCTCTCTCCATCTTTCAATTGCAGTCTCTGTTTGTTACTTTCTTTCTTTCTTTCTTTCTCTGTTTTTCAGTCGCTTGGTCAGTATCTCTCTCTATCTCTCTCTCTGTCTCACTCTCTCTGTCTGTCTCACTCTCCAGTTTGAAGAAATGTGACAGCACTACCTGTCTCAGAGGAAGCGTGTGTTGGCTCTCATCCTTCACTGTTGGTAGTTGTCATGCAGCAGGGAACACTAGCTAGGATTGAGAGAAATTGTCACGCACACAAAAAAAACCCCAGAACGAATCCCATGATGCATTGCTACGGGAAAAACACACAGGTCGGACAGTTAGTGAGCTAGCCACCTAACGTAATAATAAACTAGCCAGTGCAGCAACAAAATTACTCATATAGTGACTTTAACCGAGGCACGATGCAGCTTCCGCAGTAGACTGATCACAGTATGTTCACTCTCTTTCATAGATAACGTGCTAAACCGTCTTAGGCAACATGAAGTTTGCTCTTATCACTCGTTCTGAGTGCCGTGCCAGGATGTGAGCGCAAGACGAGAGGCATTATAGCTGTCAGGCAATTCAGTGCTTCATTCCTTGCACTTCTGTATTTAAGCTTTGTTTAGACACCAATTACCACATAATGGCAGTGAGTTTGTGGATGTGCGACACACAGGGAGCATGGCATTTTTATGGCGGTTGAGTGATGGAGAGAAAAGAGGAAGCGCCTTGTTGTGTGTGTGGCGTGCTCTGAGGCAGCTGGGTCACGGACTCTATTAATATCCACCCTGTCTGCGCGTTAATGTTTAACAAGTCCAGCGAAGTGACACGGCCACCGCTTAATTGCTAATCAGTGCACGGGTTTTATCCCTCGTCTCCCCTAATGAATTTGGCTGAAACGAGGTGTGGGCGGCCGACCCTTAAACGGCCAGTCGCTTACGTGCGGAGGAGAGAGAGAGAGCGACTAACGTCGCTGCCAACACGTCTGTGTACACTCAAATGTGTGCTGTTAGCATTTCGGCAGCATTTTTCCTGTTTTCAACTAAACGTGCATGTCTGGGGTTTTCTTTTGTAAATGACTGATTATAGCAAGTCAAAAACAATTTGCATAGAGCGCTGCTCTGGTCTAGAACAGTGTCCGTTTGGGGATCCTAGTTAGTTGAGTATGCTTGAAGAAATCTGAGGCACCTTGGCTGTTCAGTTATATTTCCAGTTTAAAAAAACATGCCTACACGTTTCAGCCTTCATCAGAGCAAGTCAGAATGACTGCTTTTGCGCTGTTTGTTGTAGATGTTAACAAGTAATCACATGATTAAGGTGGACAGCTGAAGTCACATGACGCACCATGCCTGTGTCCCAATGGGCATACTTTACAATGCACTAAAAGTGTGTACTCTCTTTGTTGAAGAGAAAGTATATCCTTTTAAGTGTGTAGTAAAAGAGTGTGCATGTACTGGGACATACTAACACGTCATAAACAAACTCCTCGTTGCATTTCAGCTTTTCTTCATTCATTATAATAACTTATATACTGTAGCTTCATTGATCATTCCCTTGATTTGTTTTTTCCACGTTTCATTTACAGCTCTGTAAACTGTCAGCAAAGGAAACGGTCGCTAGGCTCCTCCTCCCCCACGCAAGGACTTGTGGGGAATATTAGATGAAAAAGTGTTCACGTATCCACACCGAGCAGGGGGATTGCGATTGGACAGATCCTGAAGGGCTGTACAGGGTTCTAGTAGTTGATTGTGATGTGGAAGCTGACAATGGACGGTAGTGTTTGTTGAGCCTGAGACAGAGGCAGCAAGGCCATGTTGGCGTTGCCGAAAAATGTAGCAAGAAATCGCAGGTTCTGGTTGTATTGTTAAATGTTTGGGGGAATAAAATGTAATAATCTTGTGATTTTGTAATGATGTAATAATTCTATGATATCCCATAATACCATGCAATAAGCCCTGGTCCTTTGAATTTGTATCATATCACATTGCAAAGTAGCACTCGCATGGGCGTTCACGGTTTCATGTAGACAGTTCCTCTGAAGCGGACAACCTGGTTTCAGTGTCCGAGTAATAGCAAATAGATTTCTGCCTGTTCTTCCGTGTGTAAAGAAGTGTGTGTGTTGCAGGGAATGCTCATGAAGAGGAGTGGCAAGTCGCTAAACAAAGAGTGGAAGAAGAAGTACGTCACCCTGTGCGACAACGGAGTTCTGACCTACCACCCCAGCCTGCATGTAAGCACCTCAATCTCTCTCACACACACACACACACACACACATTTCTTTACCGCTTCAGCGCTGGCATGATCAGCGCATCCATGCTGTTAATTACCGGCTCCCTCATCTCCAGTTTTCCATGCGGCTGACACTGATGATGTGCTGTATTAAGCCATTACAGCTCATCTTAATTGCCTGCTTGGCTCGTGTAACACACATACAGGCATGATTGGACATCATGTGCCTCTTCATCACTTGGTCTTTCCTCTCTGTCTATCCTGGAACACATTCAGACTAATCAAAGCCTCAAGTTATTCTCTGACTATTGCTTGAATGAGAGCACACGAGAGAGAGAGAGAGAGAGAGAGAGAGAGATGCCGAGAGGGAGGACGGGATGACAGTGCGCATGGACGAATGAGGTCCTGGACAGCTGGTCTTGGGTCTAGACTGACACATTCTCACGTTTGCATAACATTTGTACGTATTATAGTATCCTATTCAGTTTCGCCTCATTATAGACGTGTTAGGGCTTTACACGTGTGCTCGGTATTCTAATCAGAGTTACTCATGATATATACTGATTATCATGCTGGATCTTTTAAACTCTGTACACTACCGCTCAAAAGTTTAAGCACACTCAATGTTTATTTTATTAGATTTATTTTTCCCACACATTTTAGAATAACAATCAAGTCATCAAAACTCTGGAGTAACACAAATGGAACTATGGGAGTTATGTTGTGATAAACAAACAAAGAAATAAATAAAAATATTTGAATGTTTTAGCGTTTTCAAAGAAGACACGCTTTTTGCCTAGAATTTCCAGAAATGTATGCTTGAGGACTCTCACTGTGCTGGAGTTCCCACTTACTGTATGCAGCGGACACTTCATCCATTTAAAAAATATGATGAAAGAAACGAATACGTTGGCACTATTCTATTTGTTGTCTACAACACTGATTTCAAACATTTAATCACACACCTTCAGAGCCGAAGGTTTTTAAGATCACGAGAAACATTTCAGTCACGTGTCCACAAACTTTTGACTAGTAGTGTTTATATTAAAAAAAAGAAAAATAAATAACTCAGTATTGCAGAGTTTAGTCTTCAGGGGGTTTGACTCGAACCCTGCGATCACGCTCGGGTGCAGACCAAAGCAAGCTTTCCAGGAGAACGCTAGCCGTTTTGAACTGCAGAAAGTGAACCAAACATGCTGTGCACTTCTCTCTCTTATTTTTATTGATTTTCTTGATAGATTTTTTTGGGGGGATTGCGAGTGACTTTTCTCATAGATATGAGCTGCTAAATTGAGGTACGATCGGAGCTGTAGTGCTGTGGAAAGCCATGGATGAACGCAAATAGAAATGAAACGCTAGTGCTACATTTTAATTCGCCGCCACAAAGGCCGTTTATTCAGTGACGGCGCCGTGTTTTCTCTGCTCTGCCGACTCGTGATTTCTGTGCTCTCTTGGTATTTCTTCCTCTTTTTCCCATCACTCGATGTCTGAGCGATAAATGAAAGAGGGTTGAAAAGTATCTTTTCAGGTTGTTTTGTTTGTTTGTTTGTTTTTGTTTTTTTAAATGTATATTTTGGTTGGGTTCATTTAATTACGCGCAACCAAAATAACCCGAATAGAAAATGAACCAAAAACTTCAACTTCTCTATTTAGGTCTATCAAGCGGAACAAGAGACGTGGCTGGAAATATTTATATTTGAAAAGCATAAATGGTTTGCTTGTCATTGTGTTTGTGAGATACGACACGGTATAACATTAACGTCTGATAAGCTGAACTATTGTGCTTAAAATGCGATGAATTAATGCAGACCTCACTCATCATTTCATTCCCGGTATTTCAATCTAGGCTTTTTGTTTTGGGGGCTGTTGTGCTGCAAATTATAATTAAAGGGAAAAGTCTGTATTAATATCAGTATATCGATCTCAATACATTACCGTCAACCTAATGCATTTTCAGGCACATAATTGATCAGCAGTTGGAGGTCTGTTCTTTTACCCCAGTCATTCTGAAACGTCGGATTTTCACCTTTTATATGAAATCATTTGTTGCTCATTTACCCTACAGTATATGTGTCTGTACTGCCAGTAAGCAGTCTCTCATTGAAGTGCATTTTGAATCTCAGGCACAGTGTTGTACGTGAACAAGTCCCACTTGCCACCGAGCACTTCTCCAGAGGCTTCAATTAATTGTTTGTAGAGGCTAATAGAATAAAACTCGATCCTCCTAATTGTTGGAAAAAATCGCAATCAATTAAGTAGCTAATTAAGTCGATGGAATATAAAAACATGATGTCCGTCCTGAAGGAGACGCAGAAACTTGAGGCCTAAACACCTAACAGGCATTTGTTCATTCACACCAATTAACATTAAGTGTGTATGCTGGGTTGTGTGTTTGTTTGTCTGTCTGTTTATTTATTTATTTATTTATTTTCCACTCATATAGTATAGAAGGTAATATATGCATCTCTAGAGAGAGTGGGATTTAATCACATCTGTCTTACAGGCATTGTAACTTGTTTCGATGATCTTCTCATCAGATTCAGTTATTCAGACACTTCAGATAAAAGAGGCCATCTAATCCTTAAATCCCACAAGTGTCCTTCTGCGTATAATTGTTACACGTCGCATTTCGTTTTCCCAGCACGCTCGGCCTTGATGTGACACAGAAACACATGTCACTCGATGGCTCATATATGCAGGCTTTCTCAACCTCAAAAAACAGCAGCCATTTTGTGTGTGTGTGTAAGAAGACCACCCACTGCTGCCACATTTTGGCCATGTGCCAATCAGAGAGCATTGTGTGTGTGTGTGTGTGTGTGAGAGAGAGAGCGAGAGAGAGAGTCAGCGACAGGAGATGAGTGTCTCTGTCCCTTAGCGGAGGCCTACAAAAGGGCAATTCAAAGCCAAGTGCTCTCAACACGGCTTAACAAGCCACAGGAGAGCCCTTCAGGAGCGGCGGGCCAACAGCTTGCGGTCGGTAATTGCATCCCCATTAGCATCGAGGAACTTTCATCATCGACGCGAGTGAAGCCACGCGTCGTGCATAGGCTTCCCGCTCGGCATCTAATACACGCCGGCGCAGCATGATCCGCGCGTGCGTGTGTGTGTGTGTGTGTGTGTGTGTGTGTGTGTGCTTCTAATGCAATTTTATTTTTTAGATATTTTTTTTCAATACGTAGATGTAAGTGGTATAGTGTCTGATGTACAAGACTATATTTTCCCATGGTGGACTTATCCTTATTCCTTTAACGAGCTAATGATGAGGAACTGAGCGTATAACAATGTTCTAATGTAATGTCACACCTGCTTCTGTGTGACCCGTACAAGCATCATATACTGTTCTAACACAACACACCATGGATTATTATACAGTATTCTGTCACGTGATTTGACTCTAAATGATGTCGGTTTATCACGAGCTATCTCGCCAGTGGCGTTAACACGAATAAGCAGTATGATAGCGTGATCATAAATACAGTTTGTTCTCAGAGATGTATACAAGCGCAGTAAGCTCCACTATGGCATTAACAAGCACTTGATTGGACATTAAGCGTTTTGGACATTTTCAGAGGCATTAATAATATTATTGTTCTTGTTTGTTTTATTTCTTAATTTTTTAAAGCACACCTGCACATCATGGTGTGTATTGTGTCATACTCCTTTTGAGAATTGTCAGGATATAAACTACTGTTTTATATAATGATGTTGTAATCATGTTGGGTGCACAAACTTTTCACCCACACTTAAACTGTCTTTTATACAGACAGTTGGTCCACGTTTCCCGTGCTACAACCGTATGCCTCTGTACAGTATAGTGTTTGAAGCTTTGCTGTTTTGCTCCAGGACTACATGCAGAATGTCCACGGGAAAGAGATCGACCTGCTGCGCACTACAGTCAAGGTGCCAGGGAAAAGACCCCCGAGGGCCATCTCTACCTGCGCCGCATCCGGCCCCAAAACTAACGGCCTCGCCAAGGACATGAGCAACTTACAGCTAGCACAGGCTCCAGGTAACACACCGACTGCAGTAATCATGACTACCTAACTGTAGATAGACATATAGATAGACATGTAGATAGACTGTAGACATATTACTGTCGAATTTCAATGACTTACTGGCACAGTGTGTATATTAGTTGTACATATATGTTAATACTATATGTTCACTTTCATTTCATAAGCGAAGGAAAGCATTCATTTACTGTAAACATTAATGTGTCATATTTATTGCTATTAATTCTCCATTTCATTTGAGATTCAGCTCCCAGGAAAGGCTGAAAACTCAATGGAAAATTAGTTGGGGTTTTTTTTGTTTGTTTGTTTTTAATCATACACAATTTAAAGATTTGAAAATAAAGTGTTCCTTTAATGCATTTATTCAGAAACCTTTTCGAGTCATTAGGCCAAAACGTTTCAAATGTCAGCATGTTTAAAATATATATTTACGCGTAAAACTCCAAAGCCGAGTAATACCACTTCTTTTTGTTTTGTTTTTTTTCCAGGAAGATTAATTCAGTTCAGTATTACTATGCAATTGATGATGTAAATGTTTACGGATCATTTTCTTGCGTTAATGATGAATATAAACAATTCAGCGTGATTCTTGATTGTAAAAGACCGATGCTTTATTAAACAGTGTCAAACTGTACATGTTTGTCATTTAGTCTGTTTGTGCTAACACTGAACATCAATTTAACCCCCCCCCCTCACCCCAAAGGATTCTAAAATACCCTGTGTATATACACACACACACACACACACACACACACACATACATGCGCACACACACACGCACACAGCTCCAGGAGGACCAAACTAATAGCATGAATATTCAGTGACCCATAATACATGTACTAATTATTGTCATGAATATTAATGTAATCAGTGCAGGCTCTCCAGTCAGCCAGCTCTGAAATGAGCACTAATGAGAGAGAGAGAGAGCAAGGGAAGGGAGGAGGGAGAAGAAGGATAATTCACTCAGTCATAAGGTAATGAAAGCTTTTGTACGTCAGGGATTGGACTCTGAGGTTGGGTCGGCAGAGCGATCAGAAGGACCTCTCATCTGTAATATCTTTTTTTGGGTGTGCGCCAATTACACACAGGCTCCACTATTACGTGCTGAACAGCTGAGGCTGTGTGTGCGCACGTGTGTGTGCGCGTGACCCTCACACACTGCGTGTTTAGTTTTCTGGCCGCTAATGTGAAACTATAGTTTATCAGCCAATAGCCTGATCGGCGCGTTCCGTTTCTCAGCTCCAACGGAGATTAAATTGAGTTGTGACATTTCATTGGGCGCAGCAGGCCTGTGGCTGTACCACTGCACAAAAATACACTCGAGGAATGTTCTGGGTGTCCGCAGAGAATGCATTTATAATGTTGAAAAAGATGTCCTCTCGGTCACTAGTCAGTGGCATCATGTCCTCTTCTCCGTTTTACAGATGTTCTTGAGGCAGTAGGATTCGTGCGTGTTCTTTCATCTCGTCTCTCATGGCTCTTTCTAGGCACTGTGAGCAGCAGCTCTTCCGCATCTCAGATGGCAAGCGGCATCAGTCTGGTGTCCTTTAACAGCCGGCCGGACGGCATGCATCAGCGCTCGTACTCGGTGTCCAGCGCCGACCAGTGGAGCGACGCCACCGTCATCGCCAACTCGGGGGTCAGCACAGGTACACAAAGCCCTCCGAAGAGATTGTGTTCTTGGTATAAACGGGATCATGAGTAATTAATATCGTAATTCCAGGTGTGTTCTAGAGAAATCTCAGGATCTCTGTACAAGTTAACCAGGTGTGTCGATGTCTGCAGTACAGGTCAGGGATGGATCAATTTAGTACCCTTGGACATTCAGATTTTGTGTCCGGTTTATTAGTTGCACTAATAAATGCTACGCGGACTAATAATACACTTAACACTGGAAAAATCTGATGTACCCTGTATGTCCTTCAGCAAAAGGCCATCAACTCAGTTAGGTGCTATATTATTATTATTATTATTATTATTCACTTTAAAACTCCCAGATAAACCAGCCATCATCATTCAGTATGCATACGGGATGAACACACCTGGCTAATCATCGCCCACATCTGTAAGTGTTCTGGCGCATTAGGAAGCTAAATATTTTGGGAACATCAAATGTATACTATAAAATATTACTGACCTTATCTAGGGTTCTGAATGAAGTGTAATAACACGAATTGTATAGTATGTTCAAACATATTGTATTGAAAAGCATTTCCGATCACAGTGTGGTCTTAAAAGGCTCAAATTGTCTGTCTTTCCTGAGTTTTATTCCTGGTTATCAGTTATAATATAACCTGAAAGAATAGACGTCGGTGAGCTGTAAATATAGTTTATTGTGGAAATCTCTAGAAAGACCAGTATAATATTAAGCTCGCGATGTTACTGATACCTTGACGTGGCATGTGTAGGTCTCTGTAGTTCACTAAAGCAACTGTGATCGGTTAGCACCCAGCGTGAAGCCCCTCAAACACACACACACACACACACACACACTGCCAATGCTCTCATACGTCTCTCATTGATTGCAGTGTCAAGCCCTAATGCTGCTTTAACTGTTTATCAGAGTAATGGGCCCTCACAGCGCTACATCGTCAATGGCACATTCATTCAGGAGTCTACGACACTGATGGAGGGAGTGTTTCTGTACACAGTGTGTTCTACTTCAACGAGTCAGCAGTCAGAAAGAAGTGTGTGTGTGTGTCCTGGATACACGACCTGTTCAAGAGTCAAGACATCCCCGGCCTCTTATAACCAAGCAAGCTGTGAAAGTCTTAAACAGGTTCCCGAAGCACCCAGTGTACTGCGCTTATTGCCGGTAATGAGTCCGTTTTTGACTCACATTACTGGACAGTAATTGTTTGGAAATGATTTCTAGTTCTGCTCTTCTATGAGCTGTCTCTATTGTGATCCAGAGATGGAAATGAGCTTTTTCCTCATCCATTACTGTTCAGCTGCTTCAGCATACGAAAACATTTGAAAGAGATCAGTTTTCCAGTGTAAATTCACCTGACTTTATCAGGCTACAATCCAGATGTCTTGTTTAAAAAAAACAACAACATGTTAACAGCTTTAACATTTTAAAAACAAGACATCTGATTTAAAGACTTCTGGTTGAAGATGCATTGTATGCTGTTTGTTTGACCTCTTGAATAGTCTGATTATTAGTGTGTACACCAGTCAGCCATATTACAATGGCACCTATGAAGGTGTGGGATATGTTCGGCAGCAAGTGAACCATCAGTTCTTGATGTGTTGGAAGCAGGAACAATGGGCAAGCGTAAGGATCTGAGCGACTTTGACAAGGGCCAAATTGTGATGACTAGACGACTGAGTCAGAGCATCTTCAAAACAGCAGGTCTTGTGGAGTGTTCCTGGTATGCAGTGGTTAGTACCTACCAAAAGAGCTCCCAGGAAGGACAACTGGGTTTGAGGAACAAAGTGTTCCAAATTCCCCAGATCTCAATCCGATCGAGCATCTGTGGGATGTTCTGGACAAGTCCGATCCATGGAAGCCCCACCTCGTAATTTACAGGACTTACTGCTAACGTCTTGGTGCCAGATACCACAGCACACCTTCAGAGGTCTTGTGGAGTCCATGCGTCGACGAGTCCAAGCTGTACTGATGGCACAAGGGGGACGTGTACACTATTTAATGTTATGGATGGTTAGTGTATATGTAGTGTTCCCTCAGATCTAGATCTCCTTCTCATAGTGCTATACTTCTCACCTGTCTCCTGTTCTTTAACACTTCATGTGCACTGGATCTTTGCTTCAGTCACTATACTATTAAGTCTATATGACATGATTGATGTGTAAACTGGATAGAGTCGGACCTGCGCTCAGCTACAACATGAGTGAGGACTCTGAAGGGCTCCTGGATTGTGTGTGTGTGTGTGTTTCATAAGTAGCCGTTCTGTTGCTCTAATAATGTGCTTGGCTCGGAAGATCTGAGCTGACAGCCATTTGTCACTTGTATGCCTCAGGAGTCGGTCGAGAGCAGCGAGATTCTCTCTTAATTTCTATCTTCTGCTTGAAGACAGGATGGAGGGAGGTAGATAAAGTAATTAGCTGAGGGTCTTGTGCACCGTGGCTCACAGATCTGATAAGCGGCTGCAGTCCCCCTGTGGGGTGAGACTCTGTTGGAGCAGAAAGAGCCTGAGAGTCATCATTTACTAAGCTCTGGGCCTCACCTTTGTTTCCTATCTGACCTACGCGTCAGTGTGAAGTCAGAACGCTAAATGCTCTGTTTAAAGGTTAAACATGGGACTTGCCTTACTAGCATTTAGCTAGCTATTTGGGGTTGGCAGGAGGCTTTGGGGTGAATGCAAATTTGATGTTCCTTGTCGTTTCTTCCCATTTGTGCCAGTTTGCCCCAGAGCACCTAATCTTGCACCAACATAATTCGCCTGGCCCTCAGCCTGTGGCACTCGCTGCCCTCTCTGCTTTAATTATGGCAGGAGTAATGTAATGAGGCCGTCTCTTTGATTCTTGGTTGCACGTGGGAGTGGGGGTCAGAGGTCAGGGGTGAGAGGTTTGTGCTTCAGGACAAAGACGTGGCTTAGCCTATTGAGCAGTGTTCCTATTTTCAGTCTAGTCTGAAGCCAACAAAGCCTCGTATTTACTCTTGTCCCCTCTTTCTAACAGGATAGAATGTCTCCAATGTCTCTCTCTCTCTCTGCCCCTCTTTGTGTTTGTCTCTCTCTGTCTGTCTCTAACTGTATCTGTCATTCTGCATCTCTCTCTCTCGCCTTCTCTCTCCTCTCTCATTTTCTCTGTCTCACTGTCTCTTTTTGTGTCTCTGTGTATGCGTTTAAGCTTACCAACAGGAAGACATCGCTTTGGCCTCCTCATCAGCCATCTGAAAGTGGCCTGTGTGTGTGTGTGGCAGGTGTTTTTAATTTGACAATAATGTGCAAATCGGAGCCTCAGGAACAGCCTGAGAGAGGAAGAGAGGAACAACCCCACAGAGAGGAAGTCGGATGTCCAATTTCCTGTCATTGAACCCCC
>JAFFST010000333.1:5588-21040 GCA_022414735.1 Noturus placidus | reverse complement strand
GCCCCCCCCTTCCCCCCATCCTCCACCTCTGCAATCACACTGATCAACTACTGCATGCCCTCTCGTATAATAGAGCAAGCTGGCAAGCTGGAGAGCTTGGTCACAATAGAAAACGGTGCAGAATGACGCGTACGTGTTGCGTGTCTGCGCTCAGACTGAGAGGCCGAGGTTGTTAAACACTCCGTGAGGACAGCGTCCTGTCAGTACAGATAAGTTGTCATGTTTTCCACTCGAGCAGAGACTAAACGGTTGTAAAATAAGTTACGAGTGTCCTTGGGGGCTCGGTGAGCGCGCTCAGTGTCAGCCTGCCCCGCTCACCCACTCGGATATTGATGTGATCCGAATGTTATTTTATTCTGCCTCTAGTCACAGCTGTCAGCAGCATGTGATGAATAAACGGTGCCTACCAAATGCCAGCGCTATCAGGCCTGATGTTACCACGGCTTCTCATGCACCTAGAGCACATCACTGGCTTCGGGGATAATTCTGTGGATGTCTGGGCTTGTGAGATCTGACCACTGACATTTCTCTCTTATGGTGTCTTTCTGGGTTTCTCTCTCTCTCTCTCTCTCTCTCTCTCTCTCTCTTTGCTGTAGATACTGGTCTGGGAGACTCGGTTTGCTCCAGTCCCAGTATGTCCAGCACTACCAGTCCTAAGATGGACCCTCCTCCATCGCCACACGCCAACCGCAAGAAACACCGCCGGAAGAAGAGCACCAGCAATTTCAAAGCTGATGTCTTCTCCGGTACAGCGGAAGGTAACAACAACCTCTGGCACTCATTCATTTCTCTTTTAATCTTCTTTGCTCCATGGGGTTTTGCTTCATTTCCTTTATCCAGTTCACCTCAGCGGCACACAGACCTCACGCCCTCATTCTTCAGATTTACTGTACGGGTGGAGTGTGTTTTAAATTAATTAGGGCTGCAACTTACGATTATTTTCATAATCGATTAATCGGCTGATTATTTTTCTTTCTTTCTTTCTTTGATTAATTGGATGGGGTGGAACAAGCTTTCAATACCATTTTATCTTGTGTGTGTGTGTGTATATATATTGAGAGAGAGAGAGAGAATGCATGTGCATTATTTTTTTATGGCGGTACAAAAGGGGCACTAATTAAATTACAAACCTACATTAAAAAATCTCACTGTCACTGCACTGTATGGTTCCTCTTACGCACTTGCTTTATTGTTTTACTTCTGTTTACTTTGATCGAATTGTTTTAATTAGACATTACATATCTTATCTTGTTCATCACCGTGTCTACACCGCGAGTGAGAAGCAACGCGGCCTCGTTGTTAATAGATCGCTCCCGTTATAATAAACAACAGAATTTACACTGCAAGCATGTGACAATAAACCTGAATTAAACTAAACCTCTTAAGCAACTCGCACCGGTTTCCCCAAGGCCTTGCAGAGCATGGAGCATTTTGGGTATAAACACAAACAAAAGTTTGTGCTCGTGCATCACAATCATGCTTCCGTGCTACGCAAACTCAGGACATGAAAGCGGCTCTGCTTTGGCGACGCTATTGCGCGCTTAAGAGCGGATCCTAAACGAATCAATTGTGTGTTTACTTCGGATACAACCATGCTGAAAAATAAGTCCAGAAGTGGAATCAATGCTTCATTTACTCAAGGCTGATGCCGAACTTCAGCTGGTGGGAAGATTTTTATGTTACCCTTGTTTAAATTATACCAGTGTAGTACGTACAGTTTGAGTAATTTAGCATACAAATGCCATGGCGTTCGAAATACTCACGCTCACAACCAATATTGTGTGTTCTGCTTGATGAGTGGAAACAGCTGACAGGGGGAGTGTGCTGAGTAATCACTACACATGCAAACCTATTCAAATGCCGCCACGTACAGGATTATATACATTGTGTGTGTGTGTGTGTGTGTGTGTGTGTATATAATATATATATAAGGAATAAAACATAATACAACATGGTGGTGTGGTTGATTGACTTCTCATATTACTAAAAAAACTACAAAGCACTCTGTCCTGAAAACTTTCCTTGTTGGAGCACTTCCACTAAGGACTCCTTCCAAAATTAAACTTCTGACATAAACGTTCATCATTAACCATTTTTTAAATAAATACATTTTTATACTTGTTTGTGTGGCGCATCCATGCCAATCCCTGTGTATGTTGTTACTATAGAAACAATAATCTGTTCAGACAAGTGCATTAATATAAGCTTCCGATTGACCTTGCAGCCCGACCTTCTTGCCGAGATGCTGTTATCAAACACTAATCAAGTCATTCTGACCAATCAGAATCGAGAATTCAGCGTCGCTGTGGTAGAAGAGACATTTAATATGTTCATGATTATATCCAAATGAATGCTTTTACTCAGTCTGGTATATACTTTATAGCCTTGTCTAAAATTCTACACTTCTGTCACTGTGTGTGTGTGTGTGTGTGAGAGACTGTGTTGAGATGATCAATGAGTGTGTGTCAGTTCAGAGTGTGTGTGATTAATTGGAACAGGCTTGTGTGGGTGGCTTCCTCCTCCTCCTGGGAGCAAAGGATTAGTGCTTGTTTAAATTGTTCCCAATCGACCTTATTGATCTGTTCCCAAAGGGGGCCAATCTGATAGCAGTGAAGTGTGTGTGTGTGTGCAGTCTCTGTTTGAGATCCACTGATGATTACCAGTATATTTTGGAATCCCTCAGTACATCCTGTACAGGAAGTAGAACTGGGAAATCTGCTATACCAATTATTATTGTTATTATTATGGTTATAAACACACTGAAACACTGTACTGAGAGAATTGTTGCCCATTCAAGTTTTCTCAGTGGTGCCACCATGTGGACACACCTACAGTAGCCTCAGTGCAAAAGAAGGTTTGGAAGGTTAGGTGTATCTGAGGGCCTGACACCTCTGTTTGGAAAAGAATAGCGATGTCTTGTATATCTCTCTGAGATGAGATCTTGATACATGAGCAATGGTGTAATGTGGGAAAGATACAGGTAAAGCTGACAGCTTTTCACTCCATGACTTACAGATGTGAGTCACAGGTACGTACCACAGGTAAGGTTCAATTGGATGCTTATAGGAATGCTGTACTACTCAGTTTAGCTTGGCGAGCGTGCTCCCTCTTGCTAATGGAACGTGACTTAGCATTTAGCATGATGGTGAGGGTTGGAAATCGGTAGAAACATAGCGCTCGGAAAGATTAGTGACTTTTTACTCTTTTTAGAGCCATTTCAGGACGTGATATCAGGGCCTGAATGTAAATATGGACTTTATTTGATGAAACTAATGTTGACAGTGGTGTTTTAGCAGTTAAGGTAAGTTGAGATCCCACCGTTGTGCCATGAAGGAAGGCCTTTAACTTTCAGATGCTCGGATGTGAGCTTGAATCTGCCAAGTAAATGTGATATAGATTTACAGCTGTTGAAGCCTTATGGAATTAGTCTGGGGTATACCCATGATATTAGTTTGATGAGTTATCATAGCATGAAATTTTCATATTCTTCCAAAATATGGGACCCCGATTTTCTTTTTTTCTTTGGCCTTATTTTGGTTTGTTGTGACTCTCCGCATTTCATTTTCCCAAGAGAGTAATGGGCATGTCTGGGTGCCCACGGCTTTAGGTTGAGCATGGCCCTCTCACCATGACCCCATTCATCTGCCAGGCACTTAAGTGAACTATTATAAATAATCTACAATATTGAAATCTTTTATCAGATGTGTCACTTCCATTATTCAATAAGCGATTAGTAACAGTCTCCCAATTTAGCCATTAAGCACTTGCGCGTGGGGCCTGGGACGGCCGTCATGCTCTTGCTGTAGTGAAAGATCAGCCTGTCAGCAACTCTGTTATTCATGAGCTCTGCTGGCCAGGTACTGCCCACACACACACACACACACACACTCACTCACTCAGCTGAGTACTGCCCACACACACACACACACACACACTCACTCAGGTGAGTGCTGCCCTCATCCACACCTCACGTAATCTTTTAGCTAACACACACACACACACACACACATTCAGCTTCTTGCAACAGTTTAACCAGCAAACATGCGAGCATACAGCCAGGTACTTCATATATTGGTCAGATATGTAGCAGGCATGTACACAGGCATGTATGGGCGGCTGTGGCTCAGGCGGTAGAGCGGGTTGTCCACTAATCCACTAATCGTAGGGTTGGTGGTTGGAATCCCGGCCCGGGTGATCCCATGCCGAAGTGTCTTGGGCAAGACACTGAACCCTAAGTTGCCCCCAATGGCAAGCTAGCACCTTGCATGCAGCTCTGCTACCATTGGTGTGTGAATGTGATCTCATTAGTAAGTTGCTTGTAAATGTAAAAATGATATTTCTGTAAAGCTGCTTTGAGACAATGTGCCATTGTAAAAAGCGCTATACAAATTGATAAACTTTTTTTTTATTACACGGACACATTTTTGACTACTTCTCCATTCCAGTGAACTCCCGTACTGTTTCCAGACCATTGAAGGAATCAAGCGCCAGAAAACTCTGGAATGTTGCAGTCCGGCTTTGTGTCTGAGGTCACTATGGTGCTGAGAAACCGTCATAGTGGCAAGGCTACAGGATTGGATCAGATTCAACCAGAGGTGTCAAATGCACTGAACGAGTTTGGGTTTTGCTGTTAAACCCAACATTGCATGGAGATCTGGGGCAGTGCTCTTGCTCTGGCAAACTGGGAAAGATGTCCCTCATTATAAAAAAAAAAAGGGGGAACCATTGGGTGTGTTTCAGTTATAGGGGAATCACACTCCTCAGCCTACCAGTGTAGGGTCATGCCAGGGTTCTGGTGAGTAGATGAGTTCTGGTTCTGGTGAGTTGAACCTAGAATTCACAAGGAACAGTGTGGTTTCGGCCAGGCCATGAAAGAGCGGACCAGCTTTTTACTCTTGCACGGGTTTGTGAGGGGTCATGCGACTGTGTATGATTTGGAGAAGGCTCACGATCATGTGCCTAAACGTGTTGTGGGAGGTAATCTGGGCTCTGTATAATCAAAGTGCTATCCGCATTCTTGGTGTTAAGTCGGATCGTTTAATGTTGGTGTTGGTCAAATCGAGGGTGTGTCTCGTCTACACTCCTTTTGGTGGTTTTCATCGTTAGAATATCAGGACACAGCCAAAGGTTGAGAGGTGTCTAATAAGGGTTATGGGTGATGTGGGTTGATGAGAGGATCTGGTCAGCAGCAGCAGTGTTCTAGCTATTGTACTGGACTGTGGTGCTGAAGCATGAGCTCAGTTTGTGTACGAGGCTTACTGATTACCGGTCATTCTACATCACTATCATCACGTATGATCACAAGCTGTGAGTAGTGACCAAAGGAATAAAGGTGCAGGTACCAGTGATGGAAATGAGGTCCCTTCACTGAGCTTATTCTCAAAGACACAGTGATCATGGCAGAGCTGTGGATCAGAACTGCTACTGAATCGTCTGTATTTGCAGTGTTTTGGCCACTTTTCAAGAATACAACTCCCACCCCCCCTGCACTGACTTCAACAGCCCATTGCCAGCCTGATGCATTTTGGGAAAAGCAGAATGAATTAATTAACAGGCAACACGACTGCCATTTAAGGATGAGACGAACAGTTAAAGAAAGAAAACTGAAAAACTGACCCCACCTTTAAGGGGAATGCGTTTACAGAACCTGCTTACACAAGCAAAATTAGGCTTGTTGGTTTTATGCTGGAATCAGTAAGTTATTGGACACGTATCTCAAAGTACTAGCACCCATTTGTCTCGAATCATAAGTTCCACATTTGTAGCTGTCTGTCTTTAATCACATGCACTGTCTATAATGAGCACTTAAGAAGTGTGAGTCCTCTCTTTAATTTCAACTCTCCTGATGGCCTCTTCTGCCAATGAAACCCCTCAAACCCACTAATCTTTCACCCTGGAAATCAATAAGTCCCAAACGGCCATGTGTCTTACTGCTGCCTTTAAGTGTGCCAACACAGGACTGAAGCTGAAGTCACACACACGCACACACACACACACACACACACACACATGTGCTGCTTGGCTGATCCACAATCTTAGATCATAGATCATCCACACGGACATAAGTGGCCCTTGTTAAGTAATTACCGCATGCTGGGCATGTATTTTTCAAACCATTTGTTTGAAATGTTATCCTGGAGCAGCAGTGGGGGGGGGGCGCAATGTGAGGTGCATGAAAGCACCTGAGCCAAGTCAAGCGCAGGGACAGAGGCAGGCTTTTAAAGCGCAGGGTGAGAGAGTGAACATTCCTGGCACTCACAGGTGTTCTCTGGCTCAAACAAGGGTGACTTGCGACTGCACCATTTAATTAAAGTGTTCTGCAAGCCAGCGAGAACAAAGAGCACATGTCCCCCTGCTCTGTCTAATGGTATGGTAAAATGGACATTGCCATTGTTCTTTCTCTGTACTACTAAAGTGAACCATCTATGATCCCCAAAGGGAAAGGTTCTTCCACCTAAAGGAAGAAATCTGTAAGTGTGAATATAAAGAAATACATCGTTATTGAAATGAAAATGGAAGGTGAAGAAAGTGTGACACACCTGGTCTTTTGAGAATAAATCTCTTTCTAGCCACCCCACTTTTTGCTAATGTACCCCCGGTCTATTGTGTGGAAAATAGCTTCTTTTTTTTCCTTCTAGGTACACAAGTTTTATTTGTAAAGCTTTTTGATCACACAAACAGGTTTATTTTTCCACAGCTACTGTTGTGTGACAAATGTCCTTACTGGCCCAAGGGGAAAAAGAGTGCTTGGAGGTAAAGTGGCTACACTCCGAGTCGGCCTCGACACGGCCTGTGAAATGAGGTGTTATTTAAAAATAAATAAATAAATAAGGGGTGAAGACACGCACTGTGTGGGGGGTCTTAGTCGAGATGTATGAGGTTGTACAGCTCCGAGAGTGCTTATCTGTAGTACTGTTTTTCTTGCTACCACCTTGTCCATGTTTTGTTTAGTTTTTTTAAGACACACCGCCCTTCTCCAGCACAATTTTATACAAGACAATACAGCTGCATTTATAAGGAATAAAACAGGAAACGGTGTGCTGTTCTGGGAAAGCGATCATTTTTTGGGGTTGTGAAAAGAAGCCCAGATCACTAGAGAGGTCTTTTAGAGAAATTACGAATGAGAAATCAGTGTGCAACGTTGTTCATAATTATAACACGCATCCAGTTGCCTTGTGCGCTACCAGATATTCAAAAGAAGCTGGTTGATCAGAAAATATTTCTAGACACGTTGGATGATGTAACGTCATGGGAGTCGATAAGGGAGAGGTCAAGATCCAGAACCCCTCGTCCTTCCATCGCCTTCCGCTACTTTTCCCCTCTCCCTCACCCCGCTTTTATTTACTTGTTCAGTATGAATACATATTTCTTTCCAGACGCGAGCAACTTGTGTAATATTTTCCAGGTTATTAATGCTGTAAAAGGGTGCGAATAATATGGGAATTAATGACCTGTGTCACAAAGCAATACTGTGTGCTTTGACATTTTGCTCGGTTAATTTGTGTTTCCAGCCATGTAGGCTCCACGCTCTGCCCCCCCCCCCCGTTCTGTTTGCGGCCCGGGCGTGTAGCGTCTGTGCAGGCAACAGTGTGCATCGCGGATGGGGTTTATGGATAAAGGTTGCTCGTGTCAGACCACAAATTGTTCTGTGAGCTTGCCCCAAAGCACAAGTGATGCTCTTATTGTAAGACTGTGTGTGTGTGTGTGTGTGTGTGTGTGTGTGTAATTTTTGGGCACAATGTATTGTAACAGTAACCATTTCCAGTGTTACACTTGGAAATATAACCCGTGATCACTGATTCTGTGAACCTGCCTAACTTTAACATGTTACAGCGGCAGTTGTCAATTCAACACAGGCTGCTGTAATGGTTTTAGTTCGTGATGACAGTTCAGTAAGTCTCTTTTCTTTGTTCTCTTTAGAGACATGAATATGTCAAGCTTCAGGTGCCGTGGAAATCCTTTAAAGTGCTGCTAAATTGTGTATAGTTGATTAGTAACGTTTACTGTGTGTGCATTAGTAATAAATGCTGGTAAACTGGAACAGAAGTGTAGCTGGTTCCGTGAGTCAGTGGCTTATTTACTATAGACTTGTACATTGAAAATGTTCTGTGTATGTTACACTGGATCTGAATGACAGTCAGTCACCTCATTTGGCAGGAAACGGGTGAGGAGTGGAGGTATAGCAGCTTAATGCCCCTTCGTTGTGATTTTGAGTTTTATTAATCGCGTGGTACACATGCTTAAAGGAATTGGTGGGGGAAGGGGTGAGGGGCTTTAAATTATGTCTCCGTATCTTGCCTTTCTGGATTGTTGGTTTCCATAATTGTCCTATTCTCAGCCTCTTCTTCAAAAAAGCAATGCGATTTAATTGGGATTTAATTACGAAGGGCCCGGTGCCTTTGAAGGGTGGACCAAATCTAGGATGGGACGCTCCAGTGATCCTAAACCCAGAGAAACGATCAGAATCGAATCGTCACATTATCCAACTTCCCTTCCTTCTTTAAGTCTTTGTGTTAAAGTAGCGGTTGATGTAGCATTAAAGGGTTATTTTAACCAAACTGTGAAGGAAAGCTACTGTTTTTGGTAAGTGTCAGGTTATCATGTTTAATGGTTAAACGTTGCCTTTAAGCTCCTTGTAATGCTGTGGTTTTGTTCAATTGGGCGCGGTTAGCAGGTGGCTAATTGTCCCTTTGATCACAAGGTTGATATGGATCAAATAGCAACAACTCTATGGGTTTATTGTGAGGTTAGAAGCAGAGCACCATGTTACAAGGTGAGGTTCCTGATGTTGATCAATTGGAATGTAACATGTTTTGTGCAGTTTGCACGGTTTGCAGTAAGATCTAAAGATAATGTTTGGTACGTAGCACAAATAGGATTAGGTTTATTTTAACGTTAAGTATTCGCTTTTATAGTGGCCACGATGGTCTTGCAGTTCTCAAGGTGTGGTCTTTTTGCAACAGCATGAAAACAGATCAAAAATGCCATTTTCTCTGCCAATAATCTCCTTTGAGAAGCATAAATATGTTTTACCAAAAACAATGGCTACTATAGGCTACTTTCAGACTGCCTTGGCTGATCATTGTCAGTAACACATGGTGTGCTCAATGTACTGTACGTCTGCTTTGTATGTAATATGATCAAAACATCATTTTGAATGGAAATATTTGCCATGTGGCACGAGCAGGAACAGTTTTATGTAACATTAAGCATTATCTTTTACCGCTTTTATAAACGGCTCTAATGCAATCCTCATGTTTTGATCCTTTCGGGAGCAGTTGCTGTGGAAATAATTCCGAGCGTGGGTTCTGTCTTAAGGGATTCAGGGTTTCAACTCTTTTCTAGCATACGTGGTAGCCCCAGCAGGACCTTGTGTGATAGGATCCCAATTAGCAGAATGATTGACTGAGGAATAGAAAGCGGAGAGCGAGTTTTCCTGCTGATTGAGCTTGTGAAATTGCCTCTTGGGGAGAAGAGTCTCTCAGTTCTCTTGGAACCGAGTGTGAATAGAACAGAAAGCTTGAGGAAATTGTTTGAAGTCTTACTAGTGGATGGGATAATGATTTCAGATATTATACAGACGTTGGGATGTCATTGACGGATCCTTCAGGAGCCTGAGATGTTTTGTGAATTTGAGTGTCTCTTCACCTTTGTGGGATTACGCCATTCTTCTGCCAATTTAGACTTTTTGGTGTTGTGTTACGATGGCTGTAAGAAAGTTGTCAAATCTAGATCAAGTGGTCTCTTGTTTGCTGTTCTCCAGATGCTCCGGACTGGCATGGAGTTGAAACTACTTGTGTGTGCGCACAGGGGTATCGCCTCACTGATTGCTGCTTCATTATGTAATTACCCCCTCCTGAGTAAATTATAAACAGAGTGTGTAAAGTGTGTGATCTCCTGTGCCCTGGAGATCAGGTTTCTGGGGGTTTCCCTTTGAACGTGACACACAGCGAAGTCTCATCAATGTGAATTCTTTCAATTGGCCATCTGCGTGCCCTTGCCAGCCATGTCCCTCCCTCTTCATCTAGTCAATACCCTTTTGTTCTTAACATTTTCCAAATGTGACCCTCTACATAGCTAAATAGGCTCCCTGTGTCCTCTGGGGCTCTTATTGACGTGTGATTGGCCCATTAACCTAAACTAGACCCTAGTTAGTAGATCCATATGTCACCTTGTTGAGGGGACTGTTTGCTGAGGGCTAGTGACTGATCCGGTCTGTAATTAGCGGGCTATTGTAATCGGAGGCTGTAGTTCAGGAAGTCTTACATATTGTGTGTCCTATCCAACAGGTGCACTTTCGGGACATGGTCATGCTAAGGATTCTTCCAGGCTCCTTATATGCTACGTGATTAAAAGTAATCCATCTGTGTATTGTAAATGAAGTATTGTATGTGCGCTTGCTCATCCACACACGTGTGATTAAATCTGAGCTTGATCAAACGCGTGTCCATAAAGCAGCTTTGTTTGTAGAAAAGGGATGCACAAATAAACTTATTTAAGCCTGATATAATACTAAGGATTGCTGTGGAGGATGCCAAATGGAGACTTTGAAGATTTGTAATTCCTAAAACCAGTTTATGCCCAGTTTGAATTGGATACTGTACCTAGGAACTGCTGCTGTAAGCATAAAGGCTATGGTGATCATATTGGAAAGCCTTTCAACACGCGCAGTAATGATTCATTATCTTTCAAAAGAGGATGTGTTCCCTTTAAAGTCTGGTTTCTCTCAAGGTTTCTTCGTCATCTCTGGGAGTTTTACTTTGCCAATGTCACCTCTAGCTTGCTCATTATGGATCTGAATATGACCCTAGGTCTGGATTTCTGTGAAGCAGCTTTGTGACATACTGCTAAAAGTGAATACAAATGAAATGTTCTCTCCCACGTTCAATGCAAGAAGTGGAACCTTTCGTGGCATGTGGTAGCTCAGTGGTTAAAGCTCCGAGTTAGTACACAGAAGGTCCTGGAGTTAAATATCCTGATCTTCTCAAAATCAGAATGAACTAATGAAGTAAAAAACAGCTGAATCAATCTTTGTTTTTGTAGCACTCTGTTCCTGAATGAATTCGTTCTAGTGGTGTGGTGTTGTTTTTTTGTGTGTGTGTATTCTGTGTGACTGCTAACTCTTCGATATCTTTTGTCTTATAGAGCAAGAGGAGAATTTCGAGTTCATCATTGTGTCACTGACGGGTCAGACATGGCACTTTGAAGCAACTTCATATGAGGAGCGTGACGCCTGGGTGCAGGCCATCGAGAGCCAGATCCTGGCCAGCCTGCAGTCCTGTGAGAGCAGCAAGCAGAAGGTAGCATTTCACCATGCCTTCTCATATCATTCCATATCCTTCAGTTTAAAATGGCAAGAAAACGCTTTGTTGATGAGAAAGGTCAGTGGAAAATGGCCAGATTGCTTCAAGCTGCCAGGAAAGGATATAGTAACTCGTCTAATCACTCTTTACCACCGCGGTGAGCAGAAAAGAATCTCAGCATGCACAACATATCAGACCTCGAGGTAGATGGGGAACGACAGCAGAAGGTTAGACTCCTGACAGCCAAGAACAGGAATCTGAGGAGCACAGGCTCACTCAAACTGGACAGTCTACGCTTAGAGGGGGAAAAAATATCACCTGGTCTTTTTCCAGTCTTGTCCAGTTTCAGTGATTCTGTGACCATGATAGACTCAGATTCTTGTCCTTGGCTGCCAGGAGTCTAACCTTCTGCTGTTGACGCCCTTCCACCTCAAGGTTTGAAGTGTCGTGTGTTCTGAGATGCTTTTCTTAAGAATTAGTACGAATTAACCGTAGACAGAAGTACGGATGAAACTATAGTAAAGTAAAATCGATTAAGCTTTAGTAATACAGTGACTACGAAGCATAGACGTTTGCAAATTGAGTATACAATATGCAATAGTCTCTTTGATATTAGGTTCACTGTTGTACAGTGATCTCTTTTATCTGCTTAAATAAACATTGGTTGATGTTCACCTTCACACCGTATACAATGTCGCTTAAAAATGTCACTGTCGCAGCCATCTAAACTTGTCCCCTACCACACACACAATTACAAATGGCAATTACTTTGGAGCTAATATGGCCCCGATAGGATTGCCTGATCCCCCGCTCCGGCCTCACTTCTCTACCCGCTTGCTGTGTTTACGCCCCAGGCCATGACCACCTGATGTTCAGAGTACCTTTTACTGTGCCTCCATTCTATTTATTTCCCTCCGCTTGTTTTTTTGTTTTGTTTTCTTATTTCTTACTTTATCTTCATGTTGTATTGTGCAGGTCAGTGTATGCCAGTTACAGGTCTGTGATCAGAAATACTAGTAGTGCAGTCAAGAATCATTTTATAATTACAGTGGAAAATATTGATGATTGTGTTTGTGTGCTGATCCACAGTCGCGTCTGACCAGCCAGTCTGAAGCAATTGCACTGCAGTCAGTCAGGAATATGAGAGGAAACTCTCGCTGCGTGGACTGCGAGGCCCAAAGTGAGTTATTCTTTTATTAATCCAGAGGAACGTGACGGCAAAACATGTCCTTCATAAAGACACACTGCCTCTCTTGCTATTTCGCCCTGCAGACCCTGACTGGGCCAGCCTGAACCTCGGAGCTCTGATCTGTATTGAGTGTTCAGGTATCCACCGGAACCTCGGCACTCACCTGTCCCGTGTGCGCTCTCTCGACCTGGACGAGTGGCCTCTCGAGCTCATCAAGGTCATGTCTGCCATCGGCAATGACCTGGCCAATACTGTGTGGGAGGCCAACGCACAGGGGCGACTAAAGCTTGCACCTGACGCCAGCAGGTAAGATAGCACTACCTCACAATTGGGTCAAAGTGCCCCAGGTCCCCTTAAAACAGCTCTTCATACGTCTTGCCATATATATATATGGGGTTCGAGATTATTTGAAGGAAATTTCAAGGTGTTTATATTTTTCATGTTGGTTTCGATTATTATAACCCTTAGCATATTTGTGAAACACAGCTGGCGAAACTTATTGTGCTTCTAGTCAAAAGTCCATCAATTTCACCAAATGACATGTTTGAGATTTACATTACATTTATTCATTTAGCAGACGCTTTTATCCAAAGCGACTTACAAATGAGACACACTCACACACCAATGGTAGCAGAGCTGCATGCAAGGTGCTAGCTTGCCATCGGGGGCAACTTAGGGTTCAGTGTCTTGCCCAAGGACACTTCGGCATGGGATCACCCGGGCCGGGGTTCGAACCACCAACCCTACGATTAGTGGACAATCCGCTCTACCGACTGAGCCACAGCCGCCCTCATGGAAATAAATCCCTGTTTACGTTCATTCGTCTTAAGGTGCTCTGCAAAAACACTGAGGTGCTGCACCGAAGCCTTTCTATGGTGAGGAAAACCCTGTTGTATATTCCCGTATACAATTAAAAATTCCAGCGCTGGAAGTCGATCTAAAAATCAGCAGTGTGTGACTGGAGGAGGGAAACACTATAATGTGCAGAGCCTGAGGGCAAGTACGTAATTACTGATGAACATTGTCCATATCTGAGCGGACGAGAGCCGATCCAAGTTGGACTCCTTTAAAAAAATTGCATTTGGATATTTAGCTCATGAAAACATTTTCGTGTTTGAATGCTTTTGAATATTTATGAGTGTGTAATGTTCGTCTGCCATCGACAGAATGAACTAGACACCATGAGACGGTGAAAACTTCGAGGCAATGCTGTAATCCTATCACATCATTTCAATATTGCAGATATTTTGCTGATTTATTTACCCACGATTGTGTTCTTGCTGCTGATATTTAGATAGATAGTTAAGAGACCCACAAAAAATCCACCCCCTTTATTTCAAATGAATTCCTATTGACTAAATAGTAAATATTCTGCTTAGTCATTATGATGGTATAATATAATGTAGGCGAACCCGTGCTCAGCATAATGAAAATATCTTTCATATATGCATTTATTCAGTTATCCTATCCTCCATCAAGCAGCGGATCAAACTAAAAGTAGTCTGTGGGGCCTGAAGGTGGATTTTATGCCTTCAAAATGGAAATATTGTGGAAAAGTGTATATTGTAAAATTAGTTTTTTTACTTTCCCGAAGTCCTAGCTGTTCTCTTTCCTGTTCTCCCCCGTATCGTGCTCGTCCCTCTTCCCCTGCATCTTTACCCGTGTAATTATTGGCCAAGGGGGGTCCGGCCTCACCGTCCATAATAACAAATTAGAGCTGACTGCCAGCCACGGGATTATCGACTCCCCGTTTCGAGACGACCTCATTACTCACCGGCAGCACCTTTTAATTACTCGGCCCCCTCCAAAAATCTTTCCTTATGGATCCGCCATTTTCAGATGCGCCGCGTCAATGCGCTAATGCGTTTATTGTTCCTCTCATGGCCATTTATTTATGTATGCAGAGCTCTGTGGCCCTGCACGTGAGAGGGAGAGATTACAGCACTGGTCAATACTATCTCAATTAACCCGAGCTGTGGAACCCAGCACATCAGCCGTTGCTCCGTCACCGTCAATAGCATCTATTCTCACCTTTCTTAAGTAGCTCCTGACTAGCCCCTTACTGCTCTAACATACCAAGAGCCTCTTTAAGAAATATGCCACGCATTTAAAGGCCTCATGTGTGGAGTGTCGTAAAATCGCAATCATGTCACAGACAAAGGCATAAGATTCATGGATATACCATGATTGTGTATATTTATGATAGGATGATGTGATGATAAAACAATCTGTAGTAGATATATAAAATATAAAATGGTTATACACTAGTATAGATCATAAAAAGTCACAAACAGCAATATGTCCTGGTGAAGCTTGCACTTTTGCAGGTATATTATATGTAAATACTGTGATGTGGGGAAATCCATGAGACTGCACTGTCCATTTAACATGGCTTAAGTTGTTTTATATCTGTCCACTCAAACCTATCATTTATCTCATGTTTGACTTTGCAAAGATGCTCTCTCTCTCTCTCTCTCTCTCTCTCTCCCTCTCTCTCTCTCTCTCTCTCTCTCTCCCTCTCTCTCTCTCTCTCTCTCCCTCTCTCTCTCTCTCTCTCTCTCTCTCTCCCTCTCTCTCTCTCTCTCTCTCTCTCTCTCTCTCTCTCTCTCTCCCTCTCTCTCTCTCTCTCTCTCTCTCTCTCTCTCTCTCTCTCTCCCTCTCTCTCTCTCTCTCTCTCTCTCTCTCTCTCTCTCTCTCTCCCTCTCTCTCTCTCTCTCTCTCTCTCTCTCTCTCTCTCTCTCTCCCTCTCTCTCTCTCTCTCTCTCTCTCTCTCTCTCTCTCTCTCTCCCTCTCTCTCTCTCTCTCTCTCTCTCTCTCTCTCTCTCTCTCTCCCTCTCTCTCTCTCTCTCTCTCTCTCTCTCTCTCTCTCTCTCTCCACCTCTCTCTCTCCCCCTCTCTCTCTATCTCTCTCTCCCTCTCTCTCTCTCTCCCTCTCTCTCTATCTCCTCTCTCTTAGACAG
>JAFFST010000332.1:0-12114 GCA_022414735.1 Noturus placidus | reverse complement strand
ATTATATGCCAGGATTAAATGATGACCAGCTCATACTGAAAGGCTATCCTATTAAAAACGAGGTGATTATTTGGAAAATATCCTTTAGTCATTAAGCTAGGAGAGATTTACTCTTATTTTATGACTTATTAATTAGGAATTTAGTTGAAAGAAAAATAAAAATATGTTAAACAGAAACGGGAAACAGTTACCGTAGTGGAGCAGATTTAGATTAGTACAGCTACAGTAGTACAGCTTCTTAGATATTAAACTGTGTGAAAAGGGTGTTCTAATTATTATAAGTAATAACATTAATACCATTCATAATAGTACAGTAATACAGTAATAACAATGATAATAATAATAACAATAATAATAATAATAATAATAATAACAACAATAGCAATAATAATGATAATGATAACAATAATAATAGCAATAATAATAATAATAATAATAATAACAATAATAATAGCAATAATAATAATAATAATAATAATAATCATAATAATAGCGATAATGATAATAACAATAACAATGATAATAATAATAATAATAGCGATAATGATAATAATAATGATAATACTAACAATAACAATAACAATGATAATAATAATAATAGCGATAATAATAATAATAATAATAATAATAACAATAACACTAATAATTATAATAATAACAATAATAATGATAATAATAATAATAATAATAATAATAATAATAATAATAATAATAATAAATTTTGCAGTAAAATTTAACAGGAAGTAAAAAAATAGTGAAAATAAAAAGTTGAATTAAAAGGAAGTGTCATTATTATTAAGCAATAACAGTATGATTGAATGATAATGTGGGACAATCAGAAGCTTAGTTGTCAGACTAAATGTTACACTTGTACGCTGCAGTAAAGATGCTTCAGGTTTCCGTGTGAAATGAAAGTTCACAAAGCTCTAGTTGTTAAAGTTCTCCAACATGTAAGAGAACGTGTGTTCAGTGACCTTCTCGCACTGATAACGTTTGTATTTGAAGTTGGCGCCGGGTCGTGTAAGTTCAGGAACACGCTCGTTTGTAGTCAGCAGACTCCATCTGAGCTTTGACTGGAGCCCGGTGTGACCACGGCGCTCAGCTGGAGATTTATCAGAGGTGCTGACTTCCTAATTTCCCTGTAAGGATTCAAAGGACACACTAAGAGTCCTGTGCCAACATCCCAAAATAACAGCCAATGGGAGAAAAAAAAAAGTGTTACAGGACAAAGACCTGTTAGTACTGCGGGTTTGAGAATTTTCCTTTGAATTATTGCGAGTTTGCGGATCCGGTGTTTGCCGTGGAGAGAGGAGAAGAAGAAGAAATAAAAGGCTGTTTGTCCGGGCGACGGCTTTAGGAGCGCTGTAAAGAAAGACTTATGGGGGAAGGGGGGGAATGAGGCTTGAGGGAAAAGTCAGGGATTAAAGGCCAGAGAAAGAAAGAATAGAGAAAGCGGGTGGGGTGAGAGGGCGCAGGGGAGGGGTGGGTGGGGGAGGGGGGTGTGAAAGTTACTTCTTATTTTATTTCACTAAAACAAACTATCCCCCGATTCTCTCTGCCACTCAAATGTACATTTAAACAGATTATTCAATAGATTGATTTATATAGACGTTTTATTATTAATGTTGTGGAATTCTTTATGGAGATACATGTTCCTACTGCTCTTCCTCTCCCTGTTGTTCTTGTGTTGTCCACGTGTATTCGAACCGTTTAATTCGATTCATTTCATTCCATTTTTAAGATGATTTGAATTTTAGAATGAACTTTTTATTATTATTATTATCTTAATGACTTTTTCCTGTTAGCTGCTCTTCCTGTAACGATCCTCACCTGCATGCTACGAGCGTACGAGCTACAGCGCTACAAATTTAACTAATGGCTTGGAATCCGGAAGGAGTAGGCTATAAATTTAGTTCGGCTGAACGATAAATCCAGAGGTTAATCAATAGCTCGTTAGGCTGTGCTTGTCACACACACACACACACACACACACACACACACTCCAGTCAGGATTTATATTAGAATAATGATGTTCAGGTTAAACGTAAATATAAAACCGATTGTGGTTTGTAAATATGAAGAGGTTAGTGGTGTTTCTTTTTGATCTTTTCTTTAAATCCTTTGATGTTCCGTCAGGTTCCTGCCGGTACTGTTCATCCTGGTCACCACAGCTTCAGGGATTTTTAAATAAAATGACAAAACTCTATTTTTGTGTGAAGGCAATGCAAATCGAGAGACACCGACAATGCCTGAGGATCCTAAATAACATCATCCAACTATTTCCAATTTCCAATCCATCCAGTTTGATATGATTATCAGAAGCAGGTTTCGGTTGTGCTGTTCTTCACTTCCACAGCAGAGCAGGAATTGAGAAGAAAAAAAGGCAAGATAAATGATGATGGGAGTTTTGTTGTTGGCTTTGTGTAGCAGGCCATACAGCTAGACTCGCTTATTTATCATTGCTATTTATGCTGTCCATCAAAACCCCCACAAACAGGCTGAGAATAAACATGAGACCTCTTTCGATCACAGATCACAGCCGAGTTGCTGAGTAGGTGGTTTTAGCATACAGCAGACGATTATTAAAGATTCTGTTTGCGGTAGCGCAAAAAAAACTACAACAAGAATACAAAACGACGACTTCTCAACCACAAGAGCAGCGGGTTTACCCACAACAATATGTTCAGAGGGTTATTAACCTCTGCTTCGCTAAGTGATTATGACTTTCACCAAAGCTTACCTTATGAGATAAGTGCAGAGGCAAAGGCCAGTCATTTCCCAACACTTCAGAATTATGCATCCGAGCGTATTAAAATGTGCCGCGTTTAGTAAACGAGGACTCTGATTTAAACGAGGAAACCGGCACCGGAGCTGCATGTTAATGCCTGTTTTTGCACGCTGTTTGCATGTTAAACACTCGTTAGAGTCATTAATCGCTTATTTCCTTCATTTCCAGTCCATGGTGCTCCTGCTGCATAGTCAGCGACAGTACATCTTCGACTTTGACGTACAAGACCGGCTTTCTGCTATTACCATGCCCAGCGTGGCACGTCACACCATGGAGACGATCCGATCCATTGGCTACTACCGCAATATCTATCATCCGCCCGAGAGCAACGCGTCGGTCACCGTGGATTACAGCGAGGACGGCCAGCTCCTTCGCGTGGCGCACTTGGGCACCGGCCGCCGCATCCTCTACAAGTACAGAAGGCAGAACAAGATCTCGGAGATCCTGTACGACAGCACACGCGTGAGTTTCACATACGACGAGACGGCCGGCGTTTTGAAGACGGTGAATTTGCAGAGCGAAGGTTTTATCTGCTCCATCCGATATCGTCAGATCGGACCACTAGTGGACAGGCAGATCTTCCGATTTAGTGAGGACGGCATGGTCAACGCTCGCTTCGACTACTCTTACGACAACAGCTTCCGGGTCACCAGCATGCAAGGGGTCATCAACGAGACGCCGCTGCCCATCGACCTCTACCAATTCGATGACATCTCGGGCAAAGTGGAACAGTTCGGCAAGTTTGGTGTGATCTATTACGACATTAATCAGATCATCTCGACGGCAGTCATGACGTACACTAAGCACTTCGACGTCCACGGCCGCATCAAGGAGATTCAGTATGAGATCTTCCGGTCCCTTATGTACTGGATCACCATACAGTACGACAACATGGGCCGTGTCACCAAGCGCGAGGTCAAGATCGGACCGTTCGCTAACACCACCAAGTACAGCTATGAGTACGATGTGGACGGCCAACTGCAGACCGTCTACTTGAACGAAAAGATGATGTGGCGCTACAGCTACGATCTCAACGGCAACCTTCACTTGCTAAACCCGGGTAACAGTGCTCGGCTCACGCCTCTACGTTACGACCTTCGGGATCGTATCACACGGCTCGGCGACATACAGTACCGGATGGACGAAGACGGATTCCTGCGCCAGAGAGGCACCGAGATTTTCGAGTACAACTCCAAAGGCCTGCTGGTACGAGTCCACAGCAAGGCCAACGGTTGGACTATCCAGTATCGTTACGACGGATTGGGAAGGCGACTGGCGTCCCGTAACAGCCTCGGTCAGCACCTTCAGTTCTTCTATGCTGATCTGAACTACCCGACACGCATTACCCACGTCTACAACCATTCCAGCTCAGAGATCACCTCGCTCTACTACGACCTGCAAGGCCACCTTTTCGCCATGGAGATTAGCAGTGGAGAGGAGTTCTACATTGCTTGTGACAACACCGGAACTCCACTAGCTGTCTTTAGCAGTAACGGGCTATTACTCAAGCAGGTTCAGTACACTGCTTATGGAGAGATCTACTTTGACTCCAACCCTGACTTCCAGCTGGTAATTGGGTTCCACGGAGGATTGTACGACCCACTTACAAGGCTCCTTCATTTTGGAGAAAGAGACTACGACATTCCCGCAGGCCGTTGGACCACCCCAGATATTAGCACCTGGACCAGAGTGGGGAAAGATCCTGCCCCCTTTAACCTGTACATGTTTCGCAACAATAACCCTGTTAGCAAGGTCCATGATGTCAAAGAGTACGTTACAGGTAAGGACAAGCATGATTTTTTTCTCTCCCTGACCTCCATCTGTTGTATCTAAGCTGTCTGTCTTGTCCAGCCACACTAAATTAAACAAATATATATAAAGTGACAAGATGTCAAAGTTGTGTGTGTATTTAGGCTAAATGCTCAAATGGATTTTTTTTTCTTAAAAAAAAAAAAAAAAAAAAAAAAAAAAAGCAACAGTGCTTAATTTAAATGTTCAAATGTCTGTCTCTAGATGTCAACATCTGGCTGGTAACATTTGGCTTCCACCTTCACAACGCCATCCCTGGATTCCCGATTCCTAAATTTGACCTCACGCAACCATCGCTGGAGATGAGAAAGAGTCAGCTCTGGGACGACCTTCCGGTACGTATACCCCGCCGTAATCTCTTAACGTCAGAGTGCTCTGGAGTTTACGACAGGACGGCCGTCAGTTAATTAACAAGTCTTTCAGGATTTTAATTAGATGTGTAAATTCAATGGTGCTTTTTGCCCTCCAGGATCTCGGCTTGACACCTTTTATATGCTTTTGCACCCCGGTTTTCTCGATCCTCCTTAGTTTGAAAGTGTTACTTGGACTTGTTAGTTTTTCCAAGATTCACAGGCAGAGACCTAGAGGCGCGAGACGACGCTAAATCACTTGGGGTAAACAAGAATTTAATGCGCAGGATGTGGAGTTAATTATGGCACCATCATCTGGTCAAATGAAACATCATGGGCCATGATAAGTGGTCCAAACTGAATGTTGTTAAAGCTCTTTTTTCCCTTTTCGTACTGTTATATAAAACTCTTGTCACTTTTTGTCCCTTTCTCTTCATATCCTTTGCAGGCCATCTCAGGTGTCCAGGAGGAAGTGACACGTCAATCCAAGGCATTCTTATCTTTCGAGAGGATGCCAGAAATCCAGTTTAGCCGGCGCCGCTCTGCACGGGATAAACCCTGGCTGTGGTTCGCCACTGTCAAGTCGTTGATTGGGAAAGGCGTGATGCTTGCGATCACCAGCAAAGGCCAAGTGGCCACGAACGCACTAAACATTGCCAACGAAGACTGCATCAAGGTGGCAGCAGTGCTGAACAACGCCTTCTATCTGGAAGACCTGCACTTCACCATCGAGGGTCGCGATACGCATTACTTCATAAAGACGAGCCTTCCCGAAAGCGACCTGGGGGCTTTACGGTTGACGAGTGGGCGCCGCAGCTTGGAGAACGGCGTGAACGTGACCGTGTCTCAGTCTACCACGGTGGTGAACGGGCGTACGAGGCGATTCGCAGACGTCGAGCTCCAGTACGGCTCGCTGGCACTGCACGTACGCTACGGCATGACGCTGGACGAGGAAAAGGCACGAGTGCTCGAGCAGGCCAGACAAAGAGCGCTCGCGAGCGCGTGGCAAAGAGAACAGCAACGGGTCCGAGAGGGCGAGGAAGGCGCCAGGCTCTGGACCGAAGGTGAGAAACGGCAACTACTGAGCTCAGGAAAGGTTCTCGGCTATGACGGCTACTACGTGCTCTCTGTGGAGCAGTACCCCGAACTGGCCGACAGCGCCAACAACATCCAGTTCTTGAGGCAGAGCGAGATCGGGAAGAGGTAACAACCGACTGCACAACGATGCTTTAGCCGGGAAGAAGTAACAACAGACTGCACTGTGCCTAGCTGCCTCTCTCGTTTACCGTGTAGAAAAGACCTGAGATGAGCTCCGTAACCGACACGTCTCTCCCTCTGCAGCATCGAAACCAACTCTTTCTGAAAGCACTCAATAAAAACTTTTTGTTTTGTTTTGTTTTAACTGCTTTAGCTAGGTAAAGGTAACAGACTGTTACTTAGCTGACAGTTTTCTCAGACTGAAGAGAGAAATAAAGTGAAGAAATGACTCAAGCGCTCAGTACCGCCTCAGTTGCCTCACACTCTCTCGCCCCACCCGAATACCCTCTCTATACTGTACTGAATATACTCACTAATGCCCCCCCCCCAAACACAGGGTAGACAGAAGCTGCCTCTCAACAGTATGTTACCGTGTACAAAAACCCTGAGCTCCATCAACCAACCACGTTTCTTCACGCTGCGGCGTTGGACGGACACGCCAACTCTCTCCGAAGGACTCTCGGGATGGAAAATTTTTAAAAACCCTTCAATCTGAATCTTTTTTGTGCTTTTTTTGTATAAAATTCTTAAGGATGGTACGCTTCACGGTTTTAAATAAAGGGATGAAAAAGAAGGAACGTGTTTACAAAACCGCTGCACTCGGCTAACAGACTCACGTGTACAGTACAGAGCCTCTGGGTTCGCATCTCTCGTTCTGGAAGTTCTTCTTGCTATCGGTAAAGGAAAAAAAAAAAAAACACAAACGTTTGGTGGACGTTTCGGGTCCGGAGACGTTCAGCCGTGAGAACTGAAATGGCACGTGATTCTTTCCTGCTTCGCTTTGTTTTTAAGGACATCGTTACGATTCAAGTATTCAGTCGAGTCTGCGTGTTCAATGTCATTGCTGAACCAGCTGGCGGATGTAGAGTAGAGAGCAAAACAAAACTAAAAACGATATATCAGTCCTGGCCTGTCTTTTGACAAGAGATGTGAGAATATCTTTATGGAATCTTTTTTTTTTTTTTTTAAACTTAAAAAAAAAAAAATATTCCACTTATCCGTACATCAATATTAGTCTCAGAGAAAGTAATTTATGTACAGTGTTTATACATATAAATAAAATTTAAAAAACCAACAAAAATAAAACCTTAAAAAATATCGACTTTCTTTTTTCCGTCTTGTCATGCATTACTGTTTACACTCATGAAGTTTAATATTTGATCTTATCAGAATTTATGGTAATGCTAATCGAAATAAAATCAGCTGTACTGTCTCATTAATCTCTGCATTTTCATCTCTTACACTTTCTTTGTTTTGCACACTTTCTTTTTAGGATTTGTTTTACGCCCTTGTCTGGTTTCCTTGCTCGCCCGCCTTTTCACGTATTCTCCTAATCGACGTTACGATTGAGACGACGGCTCGGCGGTTCAGAAACGGCCTTCAGATGTTAGTCAGAAAATAAACCAGACGCCATTCTGTTCCGGTCACGGGTTTAAATTAAATTCCCGCGTGTTTACTTCTTAGTAGCGAAATTCGAATCGGAGCTGTACTGATTCCTTTAGATTCATTTAAAAACAAACCCAAAAAGCAGTCGCGACGTTCAACGACAGGAACATCCGGATCGAAACGTGTGAGGAAACAAAAACGTTACGTCTCGCGTTAAATAAATTCTCTCTTTTACGTTGACATACTAATACCAGTGAAGGAGTGCAGGTGGAAAAAAAAAAGACCCGTCCAGAATGTTCTTCTCGCTTGCCTTCGTTCTTATATGTCTCGTTTTTTTAGTTCAGATCGAGTCATCTAAATTGTATTTATCGCTACAAAGTCCGGGGTTCGAGTCCCGCCAGGGCCATGTGTGTGTGGAGTCTGCATGTTCTCCCCGTGTGTCGGGGGTTTCCTCCGGGTACTCCGGTTTCCTCCCCCAGTCCAAACACATGCATGGTAGACTGATGGGCGTGTCTAAAGTGTCCGTAGTGTATGAATGGGTGTGTGAGTGTGTATGTGATTGTACCCTGCGATGGACTGGCACCCTGTCCAGGGTGTAACCCCGCCTTGTGCCCCATGCCTCCTGGGATAGATTCCAGGTTCCCCCGTGACCCTGATAAAGGAGTAAGCGGTTGAAGATGGATGGATGGAGGGATGGAAAAGCGGTGCTCTCCGTGCTTTAGGAAACGACTCATCCTGACTCCGATCGCTGTGGTTTTTGTCCAAGCGCTGTGCGTTTGGCTGCTCGGATCTGAGAAACGCTAAACTTTCCCAATTTGACAATCCTGTCCTCGCCGTAACGTTAGCACGAGGCGGCGTCCTGACCCCTCGAGCGGTTAAGAACTGATCGAAACTGACAAACAGCCCCGTTCCGAGCACGCATGAGAACACTACACGCCATTTCATAACGTGGCACTAAATGCGAGATGTGCTCACGAAGGCCGTGGCGGTTAGCGAAGGAGGAACGGTAGAGAAAAGGAAACGCGAACGAGGTTTTAGCTTCGCAATTTGTTGCATGCGTATGATGTAAAACTGCCTCTCTGAAACCACTTCAAGCACTGTAAAGGTCATTTTCAGACGCCGGGTGTTCGAACGCACTGCTTTGATGGATTATTTACTGTATCTGCTTCTACTCCAGATCATTATGTAACACTCTTTGTTTTTTTTCTTCTTTTCAAATGAAGACTGCGTCAGATGTGTGTGCAATGTACTGAATGTTTTCTTTCTCCATCTCGCTCCACTCTGTCCAGTCGGTCTGTACGGCGCGTCAGAGTTTAAAGAGGATGTTTAAAAAAAAAAAAACAACAAGAAAAACACACGTGCGTTCAGCCTTGTTTATACGCATTCTTTCGGTTTTATGGAAGACTTTGCTTTTTCGTTGTTGTTTAGTTGTGTTTTTTTTTTTTACAGAAATGTTCCTTTTTGTACTATAAAAAACGCAGCAGAGGTCAAAACTGGACGTGAGTGAGAACTGTCTTGCCGTCTCGTTGTGAAAGGACTATGAACGAGCTTCGCTCATGTTTGTTTGTTTTTGTGGGGGGTTTTTTTTTTTTCATAACAGATCTTGGGGTTTTTTTTCTTGTTTGTTTGATAAGGTCTAAAAAATAAAAATAATAAAAAAAAGTCTGGAGTGCAATTAAGAGCCTGGATACACATGATAAGGACGGAAAACTTATAAAGCACTTGAGTTTGATGCACTGTTCAGGCAATCACTTGCGAGTCCAATCTAAAACATTTCAGTCTGATGACACGTTTTCCTGCCACTGAAGAGAGAAAGGCAGCAGAAATGGTGATCGGACTGGTGATCTGATTTATTCATATTAACTACTGAGAGAAGCAATGTGTATGAATACGACCGTAGTAAAGCGTTATCCAGGCTTTTAAGTGCAATTGTAAACTAATCCCAAGTAAGGTCAATGCTGGACCCATTACATTTTTACTTTGCAACATGTTAATGCTCCACAGACGCCGATCATTTAAATAAAAACGTAATACTCAACGTGTTTCTGCTTCGTTTATTTATATAACCACGTAGCGTACAGTGGAAAGGCATTACAGTGTACTGTCATTCAGAGCGACTGATCTGTTTACCTGCTCACACAGAACCGTCCCGTCTTCAGAAGGTGCGGGTTCGCCCGGATTCTAAGGTTATTACTTGTCACACTGGTCGAGATTCCAATAAAGTCTCGGACGGACTGTGTACGTGTTCTCGATGTCAGCTAATACCATGAAGATCCTCTAAAGATACAGCGGGGGAAATAAGTATTGAACGAGTCGATATTTATTTCAGTAAATATATTTCCAATGAGGTTATTCACTTGAAATTGTCACCAGACATCAGAATTATCTCAAGAAATCCTGAAATAGAAAGAATTCACAACATTAAAGTCCATAAATGAAGTTATGTGTAATAAGGTGGAATGACACGGGGGAAAAGTATTGAACACGCTAAGTGAAATGTATTTAATACTTTACTGGAGAAGTCTGTGTGTAATGACGCTTCAAGACGCTTCCTGGATGAAGAGATGAATGTTCCGCAGTGTTCTGGTCCGTTCTTCTAAACATATTGTCTTTAAATCTTGTTCAGTTGGATTCGAGTCAGGTGATTGGCTGGGACATTCTAACACCTAGATCCTTTGCTGTGTGCTTTGGATCGTTGTCCTGCTGGAAGCTCCACCCACATCTCATCTTCATCATTCTGGTGGATGGCAGCAGATTCTTCTCAATAATCGCCCGGTACAGGGCTCCATTCATCGTTCCTTCAGTTATATGAAGTATGTGATGAAGAACAGCCCCACACCATGATGCTTCACCTCCACACTTCACTGTTGGTGTTATGTTTTTAGGGCGATGTGCAGTACCAGTTCTTCTCCAAACATGGTGTGTAGTATGACAGAGAAAAAGTTCAATTTTCTCTGCCAGTATTTCACAGGCTTGTCCAGATGAGTTGTAGCTTTAAACTTTTAACTTTAAATGAGCTTCAACATGCCTTTTCTTTAGTAATGGAGTCATGTGGTGTGAGCGTGAGCAATGGAGTGCATCGCCTATTGTTTTCTCTCTGACGATGGCACCTGCTGCCTCAAAGTGTTTCTGGAGCTCTTTCCGAGTGCTCCTTGGGCTACTCTTATGACAATTCTTCTGTCTCCCTGGTCAGAAATCTTGTGAGGAGCTCCTGTGCGTGGCCGGTTGATGACTGAGTGATGTTGTTCCACGTGTGGATGTCGGCCCCAATGGTGCTTAGAGGAGGATTCAGAAGTTTTGAAATACGTCTGTATCCGATTCCATCAATATGTTTCACAACAATAAGGTTGTGGAGGTCTTGTGTGAGCTCTTGGCTTTGACCCATCATGAGATGTTTCTTGTGTGACACCTTGGTAATGAAAAGCCTTTTTATAGACCATCAGGTTACTAACTCATCTGATATTAATCTGCACAGATAGGGGGTGTAATTACTTATGGATTTCAGTTGCTTCCTTGCCTTACCATGTCTTGAGATAATTCTGATGTCTGGTGAAAATTTCATGTGAATAACCTCATTGGAAATATATTTACTGAAAAAAATGTTGACGTCGATACTTATTTCTCCCGCTGTAGCCTATTACTTTAAACCAAGCACTCTGTGCTCCACCTTTATATTTTTATTGTTATTAAACATTCATGGAACTGGTGAACAGAATTATTCGATTGCTTTTTTTTTTTTTATTGGAAGAAAATCTGGCCACAGTATGAAAGCTCAGAAGTGCTTATGCTAGTTTGCTTATGCTAGCTATATATCATAACTAAATTAAACTTTATCCCCCTATATACCGTAACTAAATTAAACTTTATCCCCCTATATACCGTAACTAAATTAAACTTTATCCCCTATATACTGTAACTAAATTAAACTTTATCCCCTATATACTGTAACTAAATTAAACTTTATCCCCTATATACTGTAACTAAATTAAACTTTATCCCCTATATACTGTAACTAAATTAATCTTTATCCCCTATATACTGTAACTAAATTAAACTTTATCCCCTATATACCGTAACTAAATTAAACTTTATCCCCTATATACCGTAACTAAATTAAACTTTATCCCCTATATACCGTAACTAAATTAAACTTTATCCCCTATATACTGTAACTAAATTAAACTTTATCCCCCTATATACTGTAACTAAATTAAACTTTATCCCCTATATACTGTAACTAAATTAATCTTTATCCCCTATATACCGTAACTAAATTAAACTTTATCCCCTATATACCGTAACTAAATTAAACTTTATCCCCCTATATACTGTAAATTAAACTTTATCCCCTATATACTGTAACTAAATTAAACTTTATCCCCTATATACTGTAACTAAATTAAACTTTATCCCCTATATACCGTAACTAAATTAATCTTTATCCCCCTATATAGTGTAACTAAATTAATCTTTATCCCCTATATACCGTAACTAAATTAAACTTTATCCCCTATATACCGTAAC
>JAFFST010000331.1:70165-83750 GCA_022414735.1 Noturus placidus | reverse complement strand
GCCGCAGGTTAATCCAGGTGAATCATAGAGAAAATAAAAACTACAGTCCAAAATATATGAAATAGCACCGACACATCACAGTCATCATGGCCTCTTTCGCGTAAAGATGTACAAACGCACAAAGGTACAAAACCAATGTTCCTCACACACAGCCGGACCGAGGCATTGATTCCGCGTTGCACGCAACAGGTTATACCAGGTGGAACAAAGACATAAAAACAATAGTCCAAAGTGTGTGAAATAGCACCACGACCTCGCAAATTGTAACGGCACTAAAAACAATATAACTTAAAAAACTTGAAGTTGTTTAAAGCAATATGCCAAGAAATAACAAACAAACAAACAAAACGGTAACAGGAGCGGCAGCAAAACACGCCAGCGTACCCTGGAACCGGAACCGGAATCCAAGTAAGTGCTGTACGTTTCGAGGTGGGGCCTCCATAGATTGGACTTGTTTGTCCAGAACATCCCACAGATGCTCGATCGGACTGAGATCTGGGGAATTCGGAGGCCAATTCAACAATGTTTTGTCATGTTCCTCAAACCATTCCTGAACAGTTTTTGCAGTGTGGCAGGGCACATTATCCTGCTGAAAGAGGCCACTACTATTATGGAATGCCACCACAATTTGGCCCTTTTCAAAGTTGCTCACACCCTTACACTTGCCAATTTTTCCTGCTTCCAACACTTCAACTTTGAGAACTGACTGTTCACTTGCTGCCTAATATATCCCAACTCTTGACAGGTGCCACTGTAACGAGATTTTCAATGTTATTCACTTCACTTGTCAGTTATAAATGTAATAGTACTGCCAAACACAATTGGGCTCACAGAAAATAATCAACAACAGGGTGGTGTGATTCTGATTGCTGATTATTTTCTCTATCAGCACATCCTGAAGTGTTTTATTCCTTATAGACTACAGCAGCTTGCCAACGCTAACAATTTTTTTTTTTCGGAAAAAAAACATTTCCTGGTCTTTTTTCCAATCTTCAGCTTAGCCTGTGCCTCCTGTAGTCTCAGATTCCTGTTCTTGGATGACAGGAGTGGAAACTGATGTGTTCTGCTGTTATAACCCATCTGCCTGAAGGTTCGATGTGTTGTGCATTCTGAGATGATTTTCTGCTCACCATGGTTGTGAAGAGTGGTTATTCAAGTTACCATAGCCTTCCTGTCAGCTCGAACCACACTGGCCTTGTCCACTGATATCTCTCGTCAACAAGGTGTTTCTGCCAGCAGAAATGCCGCTTACTGGATGTCATTTTGCAACATTCTGTGTGAACTTTATAACTGATGTGTGTCAAAATCCCAGGAGATAAGCAGTTTTTTTTTTTTACAAACACAAATCAGCCCATCTGGCAACAATCAAAATCACTGAGATCCCATTCCAATGTTTGATGTGAATATTAACTGAAGCTTTGAGCTGTATCTCCATGATATTATACATTGCTCTGCTGTCACATGACTGCCAGATAAGATAATTGCATGAATGAGAAGGAATACAGATGTTCCTTTTAAAGTGGCCAGTGAGTGTAGAGTGTAGATACTATAACATACAGTGCCCTCCACTAATATTGGCACCCTTGGTAAATATGAGCAAAGAAGTCTGTAAAAAAATTGTCTTTGTTGTTTAATCTTTTGATCTTTTGTTAAAAATTTGTACAAAAATACTCTGCTCTCAGGGATATCAAAGAATTGCAAACACAACACAGGTTTAAAACAAAAAATGTCTTTTTTAAATATATATGTGCCACAATTATTGGTACCCCTATGAATTCATATGATAAAAATATATTTTAATTGTATTCCCTTTTATTTTATTTTTATGTTATTTTGAGGGGACAGCAAATTTACACTGTTACACAAGCTGTACACTCACTACTTTACATTGTAGCAAAGTGTCATTTCTCCAGTGTTCTCACATGAAAAGATATCATCAAATATTTACAGAAATGTGAGGGGTGTACTCACTTTTGTGAGATACTGTATTTAACAAAGATTATGAATAAATAAATAAATAAAGCTGTGTTTTGTTTTCAGTTGTTTGATATCCATGAGAGCAGAGTCTGTTTGTGAATAAAAAAAAAAAAGATCAAAATTTCAGCTCATATTTACCAAGGGTGCCAATATTAGTAGAGGGCACTGTACTAGAACAAGGACATTAATATTAAAAATGTGATTTGAATTGCACCTGGCACTACTGTCAGAGCAACTGTTAGAAGCTAATACCGTTACACCATCTGACCAATCAGAATGGAGAATTCAATAGTGGTGTCACGATTCGGAGGCAGGAAGTAAATGCAAGAGTCTTTTATTTAAAAAAAAACATGAAAACAAACCTTCATCCTGGTATTAATCCTTCATGCAGGGAAACAGAGAAGCAAAGGAACCGTCAGACAGTCTAAATATGTAGAAACAATCACGCGCAACCTTGTTCAGAAAACCCGGAACTTAAATAATCCACTTAACACTTAACACCTGATGCGACTTGTCCATACTTCCAGCATGCAACTACGTCATTGGGTCACATGACTGGGCAAAGTCTATGCCGTGGCGTCCTCTGCTTGTCGAGGCGTGACAGAGCCCCCCTCCAACGGGAGGTCCTGGGCCCCTGGGCAGAATGTCCCCTTGCTGCCACAGGAACCGAGGCGGGTCTTGCCGGGCAGCAGGTGGCTCAAGAATGCAGGGCGCCTCCCACAGAGGCTAGGGAACGCCGGGCGCCTCCCTCAGAGGCTTGGGAATGCAGGGCGCCTCCCACAGAGGCTCGGGAACGCAGGACGCCGACTGCCGTGGCACAGGAACGCAGGATGCCGCCTGCCGTGCCACAGGAACGCAGGACGCCTCCTGCCGTGGCTTGGGAACGCAGGACGCCTCCTGCCGTGGCTCGGGAACGCAGGACGCCGCCTGCCGTGGCACGGGAACGCAGGACGCCGCCTGCCGTGGCACGGGAACGCAGGACGCCTCCCACAGGGGCTCAGGAACGCAGGACGCCACCTCCGCAGAAGAGGGGAACAGTCCGGCTCTTCCGCCTCCTGCAGGGCTGAGGCCTCCCCCTTGGTCTCTGTCGTGCCGGAGGCTGCCGTGTCAGCCTCGGGGGGGATCACCGCATTACCTGGACACAGAGGAGCAGAGGTTATTTTGCTTACCTCCCACAGGAGCTCCACTGTCTCTGTAGCGCAGGACGCCGCTTCCGCTGAAGAGGGAAACAGTGCGGAATACGCTGCAGTGCAGGATGGCTCCTCCGTCTTCTGCAGGGCTGAGACCTCCCCCTCGGTCTCTATCGTGCCGGAAGTTGCCGGGTTAGTCCCCGGCTGGAGCTGAAGGGCCTGATGCGTGACATGGGGCTCACGGGCATGGGACGCAACTTGGCTCTCGGACGCAACTTGGCTCTCGGACTCAACTGGGCACTCGGGCTCTGACAGGGACAAATCTGGGCTCTTAGGAGTGGGCACACTCCGTTGTTTCTGTCTGTGTTGTGCTAGCATACCCTCGAGTTCCTCCAGTCCCTGGGTGATGTGCTCCTGGAGCGCCGCACACATCCGCGTGGCTCCTAGCCCGAGCTGCCGCAACTCCTCCTGTTGCTCTAACTGCCGCTGTAGCCATGCCATCGCTAATTCGATGTGGCTCCTCTCTTGCTCTGCCTCGTCTCGTGGCGCTGCCAAGCGGAATAATCCATACACGTGGGAAAGTCCTAAACAAAAAACTCGGGCGCTCTCGCTGGCCATCTGACCAATCTCGTTGGCCATCTGACCAATCAGAATGGAGAATTCAATAGTGGTGTCACGATTCGGAGGCAGGAAGTAAATGCAAGAGTCTTTTATTTACAAAAAACATGAAAACAAACCTTCAACCTGGTATTAATCCTTCACGCAGGGAAACAGAGAAACAAAGGAACTGTCAGACAGTCTAAACATGTAGAAACAACCACGCGCAACCTTGTGCGGAAAACTCGGAACTTAAAAAATCCGCTTAACGAACACTAAACTCAAAAGACCTGACGCGACTTGTCCATACTTCTGGCATGCAACTACGTCATAGGGTCAAATGACTGGGCAAAGTCTATGCCGTGGCGTCCTCTGCTGGTCAAGGCGTGACAAGTGGACTGATCTTAAGAAAAACAAAAACTTAATTTTACAATTGAAAAGTGACAGCCTTGTGTGACAGTCAGCATGTGCTGAAATAATAAAATTGAAATGATAAAAAACAACGACAAAAATACCTTGTAACCGTCATCAGAGTGAGTCACCAAGAGACTTTACCTTAGGCAGGCAGAGGAAGATTGAAGGAGCTTTTATAAATTTAATAACAATGTTCAACACCTGACCATGTCATCTCTCCTGACCATGCCATCTTTATGAGACGGCAAATGAGAGTGTTTGGTTGGTTCTTTTTTTTTAGCTTGAGAACGTTAAAGTATTTGCAGGAGCATAACTTCTTCATAATGCAATGCTTGATGGAGCAAATCACCTTAAAAAGAATTTGACCATACCAGTAAACTAATTACAGGTCAGTTTCAATTTACTTTACAGCATTATAGGAATCCATAATGGATAAGTTTGGAGCAGTTAGTGTTGTGTGCCTGCTAAATGTTGCTTGCAGGCTTTTATTAATGTTAAGCAAATTACAATTTTTGAATGTGTAATGAGCAAGAGAAGCAGTAATGCTAGAGATGGTGAGAAAATATTTAAATTGCTTCAGTTCCTGCTAAATATCTTTTACAAAAAGGTTCATAATTACAGAAATGCAGTATATAAGTCTAACTGAGATAACAACTAAAATAACTCTAATCAATGCAGCGCAATACAACTTGATGATGTTTATTCAGCACTATAGCGAGTGAACCCTGGTATCTAACATTGTCCAATAAAAATATACCAAAAGTTGAGTCTAGGTTTTACCCTGATTCATAATGCAGCAGCATGCCTCGTATTCAACCAGCCAAAGAGAATCCATGTCACACCTCTTCATCTCCCTCCACTGGCTTCTTGTAGCCACCCGTATCAAATTCAAGGCCTTGATGCTCGCGTACAAGACCTTGTCTTTAACAGCACCCACCTACCTCAACACTCTCCTGAAGGCTTACGTTCCCTCACACAATCTGAAATCAAAGGACAGGGCAGTTACTGACATTTCATTATGGGATGTATGGGTTGTTCAAAAAAGCGGAAGTGGACACATTTATGTTGGTGGATTTTTGGGAAATACTTGGGTTGGAAAATCTCATACAACCTGGCAAACAAAGCTATTACCGGGTTAAAATGTACTAGATACACTATATGGCCAAAAGTTTGTGGATACCTGACCATACCACCAATATGTGCATTTTGAACATCCCATTACAGATTTTGTCTCCCTTTGCTGTTATAATAACCTCCAATTGTCTTGGAAGGCTTTCCACTAGATGTTGGAGCATGGGTGTGGGAATTTGCTTATTCAGCCACAAGAACAGTAGTCAGGTCAGGCACTGATGTCCGGCATGGAGGCCTGGGGCATTCCAGTTTATCCCAAAGGTGTTCAGTGAGGTTTAGGCCAGGGCTCTGTACAGACCTCTCAAGTTCTTCCACTTCAATCTTGGCAAACCATGTCTTCCTAGAGCTCACTTTGTGCACTGGGGCATTAAGGGCGGCTGTGGCTCAGTTGGTAGAGCGGGTTGTCCACTAATCCTCCAACCGTGGGGTTGGCGGTTCGAATCCCGGCCCGGGTGATCCCATGCCGAAGTGTCCTTGGGCAAGACACTGAACCCTAAGTTGCCTCCGATGGCAAGTTAGCGCCTTGCATGGCAGCTCTGCTACCATCGGTGTGTGTATGTGAATGGGTGAATGAGACACAGTGTAAAGCGCTTTGGATCCAAGTGCTTTGGATAAAAAAGCGCTATATAAGTGCGCAAAAAAAAAAAAAAAAAAAAAATTGTCATGCTGGATCATCTTTGAGCTCCTTAGTTCCAGTGAAGGGAAATTGTAATACTACAACATACAAAGACATCCTATACAATTGTGTGCTTCTAAATTTGTGGCAACAATTTGCAGAAGACCCACATATGGGTGAGATGGTCAGGTGTCCACAAACATTTGACCATATAGTGTATAGCCTATAGCATAAGCCAAGTGGGCTAGCCTCTGGACTTAAATTTGTTGAAGGCTATGTCGTTATTAATGTCGTCTTGCCCCACCGAAAGTCTGTGGTCATGAGCCGCTGCTTTGCAAGAGATGGTGTAGCCACTTTGACACAGTAGTGAGTGAGTCATTCAATGAATTGGTGAGTGTAGTAAGTAATTGTGACTTGTTTTGCAATATACTTGCCATATGTCTATCCAGTGTTAAACTGTATAAGTATTAGATGCAAGGACTGCAAGTATAAATATCATAAATAATAAACTTTAATGAGAAACTGAAAGGAAATATTTTCTTAAAATTCTACCACAGCTTTTTAAAACATTCCATGAAATGACATTTTTTGAGTGACTATAAGACAAAATCTGTAAATCCCCTCATTTGATTCACTACTTTAGACACCAATCTAAATGGAAACGTCCAATAAGAAGTTATTAGTAAGCCTGTAGTGGTGGTATAAAGCAACTGCTAGAATCAGACCGTGCTTGAGTTCCTGCAGAATTTTGCCTGTGTGCAAATGTAAAAAAAAAAAAAAGAAATATATACAGTGCCTTGCGAAAGTATTCGGCCCCCTTGAACTGTTCGACCTTTTGCCACATTTCAGGCCTCAAACATAAAGATATAAAACTGTAATTTTTTGTGAAGAATCAACAACAGGTGGGACACAATCATGAAGTGGAACGAAATTTATTGGATATTTCAAACTTTTTTAACAAATAAAAAACTGAAAAATTGGGCGAGCAAAATTATTCAGCCCCCTTAAGTTAATACTTTGTAGCGCCACCTTTTGCTGCGATTACAGCTGTAAGTCGCTTGGGGTATGTCTCTATCAGATTTGCACATCGAGAGACTGAAATTTTTGTGTAGTATATGTATGACTAAAGTACTAAATCTCCTCCAGCTCCATTTCGGAATGGACTCTGGTGAATCATGCGAGTGCAAACATGACGGATGAGTTCTAAAAGAACGCAGGTGGAAACTTCACAGTCTCTCTGTTTCAATTTCAAAGTGTCCTCATCCATCTTTTTACGAGGCCTTCTCATCTTCCATTTGCTCGTTCTCATTTTTCACCCAACAGCATTTTGCCAGCATACCACCTGTGAGTCGCAAGGAATTTTTTGCCAGAAATTGTCAAGAGACACTTTGGGAGGTGGCGTTTGGGATTTTTTTTGGGTGGCACATCTAAATTGAGGGGATCTCACTTCGAGATGAGACTCCTTGGGTACAGCTCACACTCACACTACAATGCCAGCATGTCTATACTTGTAGAGGATTGGAAGCTTTACAAAATGAACAGCCGTGATTCTGCAAAATGAAGGGCATTTGTGTATGAAAACACTCTGGCTGTAGTGAAATTATGGCACATGAGCATAATTATCTTGCACAAAAAGTGAATGTTTAAACTAATTGCTTCCTAATGCACTTCAACCCAATGTACAAGTGTATTGTATGATGAGTGTAATATTGCTTTTACATAACAGTTCTGTGAACTAGAAATTAATATCGAGTAAGGGGCATTTCGTACACAATATGTGTCCAAATGTTCTGTTTATTTTTACCCTGCTAAACAGGAAACAGATCCCAAGGATGCTGGCTTGCTAGCTATGATTGATTTATACATTACTGTTAAAGGTGCTTCTGGTAAAATTGGCATCCCCCCATTAAGTCAAAAATTAATATGTATGGTAGCAAACAAGTTTATTTGATTTTGTTTTCAAACTCTGCCCCATGCTTGGGGGAGGAGCAAAGAACAGAACAGTTAATGACATTTTGTTGTGGGTTGTAAGGGTCATGGTTTTTATGCCAAATTGACCTATAATACCTACAAATTGATAATAATCGATTATGAAGATCGTTATCATTGAATGTCATCATTTGGTCTGTGCATGGCCAAAAACATGCTTTGCAGAGTAATTGCTAAAGTTGTGTTCCAAATTGATGTACTATACACCTACACTATGCGCTATGTACTCTTCCATGTAGTGTCTCAACTGGAACACTAGTGGGGTTTTTTTTACTAACCAGAAGTAGAAGCTGTTTCCCAGTCGATGGCACATGATGTCAAATGCAGGTAATGCGACGCCGCTAGCTTTAGAGTTAACGAAAATCAATTTCTTTAGTTTATTGTTTATGTCAGCGTTACTTTTTATGGCCAACATGACCTCGGTCACAATCAGATGGAGGTATAATCGTCCATTGACAGCGGAAAAAAGTGTGCGACCTCCAAGTCCTCTAAGGCAGGGGGGCATTTTATGTTAAACATCGTGGACAAGACTGTAACCTGCAAACTTTACAAAACGGAGTTTGTGTAGCACGGAAGAACGACAGTGATGCACAAGCGTGAGCTTATGCTTATATCAAAAATGCTTCACTGTGTGCAAGGGGTTGGTGAAACTGGTGAGAGTTGCTTAAAAGTTTTAGTTTAATTCAAGTTTATCGTCAATATTTGCTGTATTTGCATGCTTGCAGTGTAACGTCTTGTGAGTGAGAGTACGATCTGTAATGTCTAATTAAATCTTTACAATCAAAGTAAGCATAAAGTAAAACAATAAGCCTAAAGGCAGTGAGTAACAGAAACCATATGGTGCAGTGAAAGTGATAATTGAAGTTTATATTATATTATTACGAATAATCTGAAGTTTATATTTGTAACACTCAGTTTGTGGATTTTATTTTAAATAAACTAAAAAATGGTACTGAAAGTTTGCCCCCGCCCACCAATCCAAAGAAAAGAAAAAAATTTAATAATCAGCCGATTAATTAGTTATGGTAATAATCGTTAGTAGCAGCCCTTATCAAAAAAGTGTTCCACAAAGTATAGGGGACACATTGCACTATGAGCTACAGAGCCACATTTACTGTCATCCATCTATAAATGAAAAGTATACATCGGAAAAGTATCAATTGCCATGCGATGTTGCTAGCACTACTACAATAACCATTTCGGAATTGGACGAGTGGAATGATTCACACATTCACACATAAAACGTCCCAGTTCTGTTATACTAAATATAAGCACTCTTGGAATGCCTCTCGACCAATCAAATTAGTGGATCACTACTGACTGAAGTATAAAATGAACTCAAAGACCTCTCAAGTCTTCATGGATATTATGGCTATGTGGAGCATATCTGTCACATGCTGAAGATGGAGAGAGTAAAAGTTCTACAAATACAAACAAGCTGAGACTATAGGAATCTCATTTTGAGTTCGTGACTTTTTGCAGAGGTTTGGCACAGACGTCTTTCCGTGGCTGTGTCAAACCCTCCAGCTGATTTCAGCACAGAATCTGATGAGCTCTCTGGGCTGTCCTCTGTCTGTAATGAGAACACTGCTGTGTCTGATATTCTCAAGTCTCTGGCAGAACAGTTACTGCTGTTCATAAGTGTACTGGAGGGACTTTATTTAATTATTTATTTTCGGTTGAGCTAAATCTGGGGAAATGTGGACCTGCAAGTTCCAAGTTGCATTCTGGGAACCAGCTGGGGAAAAAAAAATTCAAAATTAAGTTCTGGAGTTGCTTTAGAGGGCTGCTGCTGTGGAAATGTACAGTATGTAGGCACATAATGTACTAATTTTTCAACTGTTCAATACAAGTCTGATTACTGTCTGGGACCAATTAAATGGAGATTATAATTTATATGAGGAGACGTATAAATAGAACGAATGTCTAAGAGTTAAGCTGATAGTGTTAAGGGATAGTGAAGACTGTTCTCTATGGTCTCATGTCTATAAGACAGATACAGTATGTCCTCTCTCCACTTTGATTGTAACGTCAAAATTTGAGATTCATGCATTATGCATTATGCTTTTAGAATAGTATATTCCATAACATATGGTATAAGACATTCAATCAGAATTTATGACTGTGTCCTAAACCGCATAATGCATACTAATTAATATGCCCAAATTGACATCAAAGGTGCACCGACTTGGGATACAGCACAAGTGTTCAGGACTTAAAGAGGATATAAGTAAATGCTGAAGTTTCCTCAGTATTATAGAAGCATCATGAGAGAAACTTTATTATGCAAAACACAGTTACTGGTCAAAGAGGTAAAAGTGCAGAAAATCTTTGTTGCTCTACTGGAATCTCTCTGCTGTGTAGACTTCTGAGGCCATTAGATGTCAACTAGCTGAATAACTGGCTAGCTGGTGAAAATACAGCATAGAGAACAAAACTATCATTGTGTACTGCTCTCAATGTGTGTAGTTCCAAAACACAAAGGAAGCCGGGCAAGCAGGTACTCCAGAGGACTCGCTCTTGACGTAACCAAGTTTGAAATATAAAAATTCAGAGATATACACAAACACCATCTGTTTGTCACTAGAAGGTTATCATGAGTTGTCTAGCTAAACAACAGCACACCTGGTTGAGCATACAAATTCCATAACCACGAAAAAATCAGCTGACTATCATTCATGGACTTTCAGCCAAAGAAATGTGGTACCTGATTAGCAAGACCTAAAATAAATAAATAAAAAATAGAATCCTTTTTCTTCTTATAGTGAATTATTGGTCTCTTTATCCTCGTATAGTGGATTGTTGGTCTCTTTATGAGTTCTTTATGAGGTCTCTTTGCCTGTCACCCTGTAATAGGACATCCTTTGTGCCTAAAATTGAGGCACGATGACCTTTGATGTATCTGAGCTGGCTTGTGATGTATGCATGCAAATTTCTGACACTTGATACAGTACAGCACTGACTGAAGTACTATTACAGGATTGTCTTTGCCATCTTTTCGTATTTAGAAGGCGAGCAAAAGATTGACGCCTTGTTCTCACCAAGAAGGCCACTAAGGTGGTTTTCACACTGGGCACGTTTGCTGTGATCTGAAGTGCGATTGTTCCCGGCACAGCAACGTTAGTCTCGATTCTATCAAACACGGCTGCATTTTCGTTCATCTTACGTCATCACAAACTCCCATGGAGATCACAACGCCTCACCATATTTTTGTTCTTTTTATTTATTATGCGCAGCAGATATAATGCGCAGCAGTGGACTTCAATCTTTGTCCCACAACATTCCCCTGCTACTCATGGTGCACATGTGTCGTGGAAACTTATGATATCTCAACGGCTAAAACACACGTGCAGTTTACTTCCTGAACAAGTGTGGACTTCATGGACATCACATTCACGGGAATCACGGCACAGTTCCAGTGCAACTGAAATCAGACCACCTCCTACAGGTGGTCCACGGGCTTACCGGTCCGCATGACCACTTTCACATTACATTTTTCATGCAAACTGTTCTGTTTGGGACTAAACTGCCAGTGTGGAAGCCCCCTAAGGTGCTTTGCCAGTCCATTGCCATTTTGAGACTTGAATACTGGAACTCAATCCCATCTGATGTCCCTGTTTGTGCCGTTATGTGTATGAAAATGGCTAAGGATGTATCCTTCAGTTTATCTTCAATCTTTTGAAGATACGTTCACCCATGGTACACCACTGCTGTGTTTCCTCTATTGGTTCCCTGTAGCTACTTGCAATAGATTTAAAAATTCTGATGCAGCTTATAAATCACAACATGAACCATCTCTGCTTTGTATCTCAAGCCATTCGAGCCATAAGAATATCTCAGCTTGACCTGCCACTTTTATAGGACACAAAGAAGACAACCAGCAATCAATCAGGAGATCCCTTGTTGTCTTCTAACATAGATAGGATATTATATTACAAAATATAGGTAAAGGTTATATAAAAATAACTCCTGCTCTAGATATAAATGCTTTCGGGCAAATTGCACCAGGTGTCATTATAAAAGACATTGTAATTGCTTGGGAAGGTTTCACACAACAAGTAGAAATCATGATGAAGGTGAAGTAGCTTACTAAAGTTCTCATTATTAAACAACACTCAAATGAATAACAAACTAGCAACACAACTTTCGGTACAACTGGTTCAATAATATCCATCCATCCATCTAATATGTAGGTGGAAATTTCATTGAATCTTCCCCAAACAGGTGCGTCACTTATGATTTCATAACACACTCTCAGGCTAACGATATGGAAGGTAAGAGGGGAGCCAGCAGTCACTTGGAAAGAGTTGCAGGATGACTTGAAAGCAGCAGGAACAACAGTTACTGTAAACAGAGAAAAATAAGCAAGGAACTGCACCGCAGTCATCTCCATTCCTACACTCCCATGCATGGTGCAGTAAGCTTAAATGACTGCAATTAATTTACCTCATTTTCTTGATAGGCAATAATACAAAACTACTATTTTCCTTTGTGACTGGAAAATGGGACTTTGACATAACAAAAAAAAATGGCATGGTTAAGGAGGGCTCACAAATTACATGGCATCATCGGAGGGCTCACAATTTTTTCAATATTTTAAAAAGTACTTAAAGAAAAATATCAACAATATCTGAGATAATATGTATTTTTTGTAATTGAAACAAGTTTATATATTTTGACTATTTTGTTAAATGGTAAAATGTAATTGTTGCCATATGGCAACAATAACATGCGATCATGGAACTGTGGTATTTGTAATCATGAACTGAAACAGTCCTACATAGAAAAAAAACTACCCTAGGTTTCTTTACTAGTAAGTAAGAAAAACTATTCTAATTTCAGATATTTTGCAATTGCACCTTATTTTGTCAATTTTATGTTTTAAGAGACAGAATTAAGAATTCTTGAGAAAAAACTAAAAAGATACTTCACCCAAAGCATGTTTGGATCTAATTGTTGTATGTACAGGTGTCTAAAAAACCCCATCATATTCCAGAATTTTGTGTTATTTTTGACTATATAATACTTTCCACCATTGCGCATCGTTGCCATATGGGAACAATTTACAAACTACCTGCTTCTCTGCAAACAGGGCATTACACATCATAAAAGGAAACTTGAATGGAGTGATGTAGGGGTACATATCAGAGGAAAGTTTGATCTTATTGACTAAGAAACTGAACTCTGAAGCTGTGTGGCCTGAAAATGCTTGTGTGGCCTAGCCAATCTCCTGCTTTTACTTATAGAGTATTTTGAATGTGTGAGTCCATCAAAGGGACCCTTGTGACCTTGGGGAACTGAAGATTGCAAAAAGAACAACAAGCCAAAATTGAGCCACAATGCTGCAAGAAAGCAAACTAGTTCTTAAAATTTAAGTGGATATTCAATGCAAATGAAGTATATTAAATATCAATATTGTCAACTAAACAAAAACCAAAGTGCTCGAGTACTTATCTCCTCTCACGGTGTTACTTACTGTATGTATCAGCACTAACTCCTGCTTCTAGATATGTGCTTTCCAAGTAGACAAGCAAGTCACTCTAAATAAGAGAGTCTGCCAAATACTGTATGTGCAAATTTGAATGTAATGTCTAGAGCAGAGATAAATATTTACATACAGTGGTGTGAAAAAGTGTTTGCCCCCTTCCTCATTTCCTGTTCCTTTGCATGTTTGTCACACTTAAGTGTTTCGGAACATCAAACCAATTTAAACAATAGTCAAGGACAACAC
>JAFFST010000331.1:36804-61774 GCA_022414735.1 Noturus placidus | reverse complement strand
ATATATATGTGTATATATGTATGTATATATTTCTGATAAACCTGTGTTTTGTTTGAAATTTTTTGATAGCCATGAGTATTTTTGTGAATTATTTTAACAAAAGATCAAAACAATAAAGGCACATGTTTCAGAGCCTTTTTTGCTCATTTTTACCAAGGGTAGCAATATTAGTGGAGGGCTCTATATCTAAAATACCATCATTTGAATACCCTTGATTAAAATAATATATTCCTCATATTCCCTCTTACTCTATACAGCCCCCAGCTATCACTTTTCCCTCATCTCAGACTGGTGCATGCTACAGTCAATCAGCAGAGAGAGCATGTGATGTTCAATAAAGACCACTGCTTTGCTGCTGTCATATTTTCAGTTTTGTTGCAGTGTATCCAATTTTGCCATTGTGTTTATGTTAATGTTTTAAAGTAAATGTTAATGTGTTTTGCATTTTCCACCGCAGACCTTTAATTTGAGACAAATCCATTAGTTTCAGACAGATCCATTCTACTCTGCTTCTTTAGTCCCTTTATTTAGTTATACTGACTGTCAATAACATTTTATTTATTTGCAGGTGTCACCATGAAGCTAATGGACGAGGTGGCAGGAATCGTGGCCGCTCGTCACTGCAAGACCAACATTGTGACCGCATCCGTGGACGCCATCAACTTTCACCGCAAGATCAAGAAAGGTAAACAGGATGTGATATATTAATGTACCCAACAAAAAGGGGTTGATTTTGAAATTCTGTTAGCTTTTTAGGACACACACATATGCTCACACACAATACACATCTGCCATTAGAGGTCTTGCACATGTCATCTTTTACACAGAAAACCTATTTTCGGATCCAAATTACCTCTAGGCAGCAAAGTTCTCGTACCTAGATGCCAGCTTTGATAAAAAGTTTTTCCTGTGCGTTTGTTGCCGTACGACAGCAGCCACTGAATAAGCAGCTCGACTAACACGAAATAGGCACTGGTTATTTTTACATCTCAGACACCCAAACAGTATTGTCCTTTACAATTCCCAAATTACAGTATCACGTCTCTTGAAACAATATCTCATGCTTCCAGGGCTGTTTTGATGGGTAACAGTACACACAAAGCACACTTCTAGCAGAGCCTCTGAATATATTAGGAAAGCAAAGCAGATGAGGTAGTGGAAAATTAAATAGATATAAATGACTGCACACGCTGCTGTTTTTTGCCACCTGTTTCACAAGGAGATCGTTATCAGATCGCTCATTGCACAGGCAGACCACGGAAACAAAAGATTTTTTAACTCTTTTGGAGATAGTAGTGTTTGTAGTATTCGTTATAAACCAAGGGCACATGTCAATATTCTCAGACTAGATCAAATTTCTTTTCTGTTATCTTTGAAAAACTATCCATACCATTCTAGAAAAGACTGTTACCTAGGGGTGCGCATGGTGGCTTAGTGGTTAGCACGTTCGCTTCACACCTCCAGGGTTGTTTGATTCTCATGGCGACCCTGTGTGTGCGGAGTTTACATCAGTTTCCTCTCCCATTCCAAAGACATGCATGTCTAAAGTGTCCGTAGTGTATGAATGGGTGTGTGATTGTGCCCTGCGAAGGATTGGCCTGCCTTGTGCCCCATTCTCCCTGGATAGACTCCAGGTTCCCCGCGACACTGTAGGATAAGCTGTATATAATATGGACAGACTTTCCAGACTACCTTGAAAGAACGTACTCGGAAGGACAAGAGGATTTAGAATGCATCTTTGCGAGAACTGAGTTGTGCTGCATCCCAACACATTTCTATTAGTGGAACAGGACCATTGTCTCTTCAGTCTTCAGTAATGTGTTTCAGCTTGGTATTTAAGTATGTTTTAATGTAATACACTCATGGTCTGCTACTGTAACCTCACCTTAACTAAAAACTAAGGTGAAGGAGCTTACCATTGGCCTCGGTTACGCTAACGTAATTTCATTAAAATCACTTCTGAGAGACAAATTCGACTTTAGGTTATTGTTCTTAAAAAGACACTCAAATTTAGTTACGGGTCAGGTGTGCTCAAGTCTGCATCCGATGCATCCTCCATTTCAAGAACACATCTGGTTAATTTCACACGTCCTCTGTGCTTTCGTTCTTGAGTATTGGAATTGAACTTCGGTGATGGATGATGACATAGAACGAGTACACAAGGACGCAAGATCACGTAAGAATGCATATTGAGAATTGGCTAATATCCTGCTCTGTTGTTAGCCTGGTTAATTTAACAAGTTCATGCAGTGTAGTTTATATAAATACACTTTTTTACTCTTTGTGTAATTAAAATCCTTACTTTCTGCCTATAACAGAAAATGTAATAACTGATGAACTGGGGATTATTAACAATAAAATGATTTTAAGGTATTATAAAATTAAATATAACTGTTCACATTGACCACCGAGTCAGAAGTCCAAGGCATTATAAGCATCCTGATATAAGAAAACAATACACAGCCAATCTGCCACCCAAATACAAAGAAGTATTTTCCATTATCATGATATATTGATGTAATAAACAAATCTTTGTCATCAACAGTGCAGTAACTAAAGCAATATTACACCTGCAGTTGACAAATTGTATAAATTATCCTTTAACAACCACACTTTGTCATCTTTAAGACAGAGATTCCCCAAACTAGGGGTGGGTGCACCACGTTTCCAAATGGGGCTGCGGGAGAATCTTCACAAGCTCCTCTTTTGTTCTACTCAGTGGAGCAGAAGCCAAGAAATCAAACACAATTTTGTATGGTTTTACAAGTATGATGGTTATTTTGGAAAAAAAAAAAAAACCCAACAATGCCAAGGCTTGGGGTTGTTTGCCAAAACAGATCTCCATTTTTTTACTCTCAAAGCCTTTTTCCTGAAGTCAGGTCTACTTTCATACAGAACAATTCAGTGAAGATGAATAATAATTGAGTCTTACGTTGACTAATATTCCATTTCTTTTGTCTAAAGTTGTCTATAAGGTAGTCACATTTGTTCACATGATTAATATACCAATTGTTTGGCATGTTCCCAGAAGCACTGACATTAATTTTATTGAACATAAAAAGAAGAAGGTAAGGATTTTGATTTTAAATGAAAAAAGGCATATTTAATAATAGCATGGACATGAAATTTACATGAAATATAGATGCTCCTCAGAAATTTTCACTCTGTGTACAGCGTTTCCAAAAAAGTCTCAGCGTCTATTATCGTCAAACACACACACACACAAACACACACACACACACACACACACACACATACACACACACACAAACACACAGTACAACACAGATGTCATATTGTTTATGTTCTGTTAAACATGTTGGCAGAAATAGTCATTTATCCTGAACTTTGCTTGGAAGGGGAAATTGTTGTATACATTAGTTTGAGAGAAGTGTTTCTAAAGAGCAGGAAAGACCGATTGGGTGACAGTGTTGTTTAATTTGAGTCTCTCGAAGGCCTCGTTGAAGCATATAGGTTTAAGGTGCATTATTTCAAGTGAAATGTGTGTTATGGAACTCTGTTTGCCATCATCCAACAACGTTGCAGCAGTAAGAGCTCATGCAGGGTATACGCCACTGCTGAAAAACTCAAATGTAGTTTAGTTTTAATCGTATTAAATGTGTTTAACTCAGTAATGCAAGTAAGAAAACATGCTTTAAATATGGAGTAAAACACGATACAGTAAGGTGTGCTGTTATAGGACTACAGTTCACAATGGGAGTTTATTCCTTCTATACCTCAGCAATTTTTAAAAAAGATTCTCAATGAGCATAGTTTTTTTTTCAGGTTTGTAAAAGGTTTTTAAAGTAAATTCCTATTATCGATCCATCCATAAATCCATCTTCTATACCGCTTATCCTTCCTTCATGGTCACGGAATTCCTATTATCACTTAAGTTATAGGTGCTTTAAAGTGTCATTCCTTCACTAAGTTGACTTTTTTCTCTCTCTCATGAAGAAATAAACAAACCACAGCATCTCAGATGTTAACCAGCTTCTGTAGTGGAAAACTTGCCGACGTTTACTAAATTCTGACTCTGGCATGAAGTCGTAGCTCAACAGTTAAGACGTTGGACTACTGATTGGAAGGTAGTGAGTTCAAATCCCAGCACTGCCACTGTTGGGCCCTTGAGCAAGGCCCTTCACTCTCAACTGCTCAGTTGTATAAATAAGATAATTGTAAGTCACTCTGGATAAGAGCGTCTGCCTAATGCTATAATGTAATGTCCTCCCAAAAAGTGTAAATACACATGTCCTTACAGTAAGCTTCACCATATCAACAAGTAGATATTTCTATGTTAAATATAAACATGTTTCTAATCTGTTTGTATTAGGCCTACATTATGTAGATTATCTTCCATACAAGTCCCTGTGAATTAGTTGTTACTATAGAAACGATATTGGAATGAGCGCATTAATAGAAATGCGCCTTTTGAAAGACAGCTGTAATTTTATACACTGTAAGACATTTCAGGTGGTTAAACTTCGAAATGAAAGTTCACCAAGTCCAACTTGAAAATATCCTTCATTTCAACTCAAAAAGTTACCTTGTACAAGTTTTACAAACCAAGACAACGGGTTACTTTAAGTTTCATTTTTGAAAACTTATCCACTCATTCAATTTCCAAAGCTTGTCATGACATTTGGAGTTAAAGAGAAGAAATAAGTTTACATAACTTAACGTGGCTATCGCGTTTTACAATGTACTGTCTGAGCTGCTGTTCAACAGCTGCTAATCAACACCCTCAGACTGGAGAATTCAACCGCACTGCGGTATAAATAGTTTTACGCCTCAGCCATAAAATGTGGAGTGCAATGGCCCATAATGAATGGAAAGTGCTTTTTTTGTTTTTAAATTACTGCAGTAATGGTCTACACTACTCATCATGTTTTAACAATGTTATTCCACAAAGCAAGAACACTAAAATCCCCAATCACTAAAAGATTCATATCAAGATCTGTTATTTACCTCTGGCAAAGGCCTATGGCTATAAAAACTAAGAGACACTTGATGTTGATCATGTTCTATATAAGAGTTGCTCTTTATTCAAGTAATCAAACTGAGCTAAATTAGTGTAAGAAATCTCCAGGTTCCCTGGTGAGTCCAATTCATTATGTGATCTCAACTAATAAGAAGCTCTCTTGCGCCGCAGATGTGCTCTCCAGACCAATTTTTGCTTAATTGGTGAAACATGAGGTAGTAGCTATGAAGGCAAAACTGAGAGACAAGGTGGAGAAAGGGCAGTATATTGTAACTTTAGTAATTGGAGAATTTAGTTTGGGAACATAGGAATGACACCCTGAGAGAACAGGAATGGTCTACAGCAGCATTTCTCAAAGTGAGGTTCATGAAGCATTGCCCATCCATCCATCCATCCATCCATCTTCAACCACTTACTCCTTTTCAGGGTCACAGGGGAACCTGAAGCCTATCCCAGGGAGCATCAGGCACAAGGCGGGGTACACCCTGGACAGGGTGCCAGTCCATCGCAGGGCACAAACACGCACACACTCACAGTCATACACTACGGACACTTTAGACATGCCAATCAGCCTAACATGCATGTCCATATGTTTTTAAAATATTGTTAAATTGGTGGAGATCACAGTTAACCATTATCCAACTTATTACATGTATTATTGAAATCTGAATGGTAGTTATATGTTAATAGTTATTAATATTTTTGAGTGATGACTTGTTGGTGGAAAAACCTCTATGTGTCCAATAAATAACCAAAGTACTATTATTCAGGTTAGAATAATAATGAGCTAAATATTTGTATTTATTGAAAAAAATCGTTTCTGAAGGGGGCCATGGAATTTATTTTACAGAACCCCTCATCATCAGTTTTCTCAGTAGAGACCGAATTAATTCATGAATTTGTATTTAATAGGGCTGCAACTAACGATTATTTTCATAATCGATTAGTTGGCCGATTATTTTTTAGATTAATCGGATAGGGCGGGGCAAGCTTTCAGTACCATTTTTTTTTTCATTTATTTAAAATTAAATCCACAAACTGAGTGTTACAAATATAAACTTCAGACTAAAGCATTACACAACTGTTTGTCCAATTATATAAGACTAAAAAGAACCCAATACACACATACACACATGAGAATATACAGTATCTCACAAAAGTGAGTACACCCCTCACATTTTTGTAAATATTTGATTATATCTTTTCATGTGACAACACTGAGGAAATGACACTTTGCTACAATGGAAGTGTCCGAGAAGTGGACATCCACGAACATCCACTGACAAAGGCACAACCGACATGGTGCTGGCAAACATACGTGGTCCCCTATGTATGGAGACTTTTAGGACACCCTGTAGAGTACATGATATGTAGGCTATAGATATAAAACCTCTCCCTTCCATCCAACTTTCCATGGAAATAAATATCGAGACATACTGTACACCATATTCTATCATGTTCCTTATATGAAAGATATGAGTTTTACTCTCCTAAATGACATTACTCAAACTTTTTGAAATATTTTAAGCACTATAAGTAGCCATTCTGAATCTTAAGCTATAATTTGGCTAATGCACTATTCTATACAGCACTCCAGTAAATGTGTGTTTTTATTTTTATGTGAGTCAGCATCCTTTATAAGTGCAATACAGTAATGAAGTGCCTTCACAGATGTAGAGATGTGTTTCACAGAGCAGGTACTGACGCAGGACAGTTAGTTCCGGGGCCTGTGTAATGGAAAAATAAAAGAGCCAAAGTGATGCTCTGGGGAAAAAGGACGGGGGAAAAAAACCCTTGGATGATAAGATCAAATTGGGCAGCCGTGAAGCTACAAACAGTAATTGGGCGTTTTGGAACGGGCTGCTTTTTCCTGGTAGTGAACACAGTGTTGTCAGGATACACACGCGCGCTCCCACACATGCTCTCTCCTTTGAGAGCGCATACATGACGTCGCAATCCAGCTGCACAAAATCACTGGTTCTCCATGCTGAAGGCTATAACATTTTATCAGTAAGACCATGTGTTTATGTTTGAAGCAAGTCTGCTGCTTTACAAAGTTTCCAGGCTGCACATGTTGGCATGAAAAGGCTGTGTTCTGCTGTGGTCCTCACCTTATTGTATATTTCCGGTTATTACACCACAGAGCTGTTGAGGTCATGAATCTGTTTGGTCAGAAGGTGCTGCTCGGACAGTAGTGCAGCCTGCAATACAAATCACAAGTTTATATACTAGTGTTCGTTCTAATACGTTATTGTTTCTATTGTAACAACTTACATCAGGACTTGTATCATGGATACGTCACACAAATGTAATTATGGATATGGTGACGTTTTCTGTTTTCTGGAAACATTTTTCGAAGTTTCCTCTGGCAGCGCTTTGTAATAATCAAACTGTATGTTTTTATGACACATGAAAGTCTGTTAGATGGAGGAGGCTTTTTGGAAACATGGCAAGCTGTCATTTGTTTGCCTTATTACTTTCATGAGAGAGAGAGAGAGAGAGAGAGAGAGAGAGAGAGAGAGAGAGAAAAAAAAATGAGTAGGTGCTGAGGGAGCAACTATTTACAGCTTGTGAATTAGCTTGTTTTGCAGATGTTGCACAACATTAGATTTAACTAAAAGGATTCAAAAGTATGACGTATCATTCTTTAATAAACAAAAAATAATGCTAGCATTGGAAAATTGCTATAGTATAATAGGAAGAAAACATATTGAGACATGCAGTTATTGTAAAATAATCACACCACCCTTTCGTTTATTGATTTCCTATAACAGCATGCCCAGTCGTGTTTTTTTCCTTTCATAACAGATTTCCGGAAACAGACACTGCCATGCAACAAACACATTTCACTCTCAATAATCAATTGCCATGAAGATAAACTGGCCTAATGCTTGACTCTGTGGCACCCCTGCAGGTTGTGTGATCACAGTATCCGGGAGAATGACTTTTACTAGTAGCAAGTCAATGGAGATTGAGGTGTTTGTGGATGCAGATCAGTTGGCAGACACGGAGGAGGGGAAATATCGGGCTGTCACTGCCTTCTTCACCTACATTTCTCTGGACAAACACAACAAGCCTCTGCCTGTGCCTCCCCTGAAGGTAGGATATGAGAATTCTTTATTACCCAGTGGTCACTTGATTAAGTAGTCACTTAATCAAGTGCCTGGTGTGACACACTGATGAAAAATAGTGACTCGAACTTACTTTATTAAACTCTTTGACCCTTTTGGCTTTAGTGCTGCATTCCTATAAGGATTAAAGCACAGTAGCATGTTCATTTCTTTCAAAGCCCCATTAATAACAATTTTCTTTGGCTCTATGATTCCATTAATCCATTAACGGTTTGCTAGTGTTTTGCTGGTTCTCCGCAGACTGCAGAATGGATTGCGAGGATATGCTTGGCCACTTAATCAACTTTGGGAAGATATGGATACTACAAATTTTCCAAGACCATTTTCTAGCCGTTAACTGTAGACACATCTTTACTTATGCTGTCTAGCCCTTTGCAAGACTAACCTTTTTTTCCAACGATTATTTCTATTTTTTTCTACCAAATTTAACTTTCTATTCTGATTAATAAATTGCTACTCCTCAATATATCTTTAATTATTACATTATTAACTTGGCAGACAATATTCTGCAGACAAGGTTACCTCAGAGGGTAGGAAAAAGCATAGCCACCTGATGAACATGTTAATTTTCAGTCCTTTTTTGTTACCTACTGAGTTCCAAGCTTGTCTATTCTTTTCACATAACCGGATGTCATATGAAAGTAATCAGGGTTATTACTATCTCTTGCTGGATTTCATAGGAACCCATCACTCATTTTCAACTTATCCACTGTTATGTTTGTTTGGTTTGGGTTTAATGAGTGCAGACTGACATTATAGCTCATTGTGCTAAAAAAAAAAGAAAAGAAAAGAAACACAGTTAATCGGAGACCTAATAAAGTTTCCCAAAATTTCTGATATGAAATATATGAATATTTCTGATGATGGCCTACACATATTTAGACAGTAAATGTTCACTGTTACTGTCACGAAACGAGGCAGAGTCAGAAGCAGATGCAGGTCAATATCTTTATTCCACAGGTAACGTAAGCAAACAATACCCATATACTAGGAATGCCTTTGGTCCATGTTCATAACACTAAAGGAATAAACGAAACTAAAGCCATTAACGATACTAAGGATACTTAGGGTAATACTGTGCAAAGTGCGCAGTAACTGAGGCGTTTAAATAAGGAACTTAACTATCATTAAACTATGCACACCTGGGGCAGATTAAACACATCTTTAACTGAAACAATACCAAACCAGGAAGTGCACAATCGAAGAAGACAGTCACATGTCTAGTCCATGGCGGCACCGCACTGCTATCCGCTGCCGAGGCGTAACAGAACCCCCCTCCAAAGGTGCTCCTCCTGGAGCACCAACAAAAACTCCCCTCCAATGGGGCCCCTTCCTGGACCCTTGGGAGAGTTGTCCCTTTGCTGCCACAAGAAGCGAGGCAGTCCTTGTTGGGCAGCGGGTGGGCGGAGTAACACCCCCACCAGATTCGAAAGTCGGGGTGCCGCCCTCGGTGGCTCAGGAATGCAGGAAGGCCCCCCTTGTCGGCTCAGGAAAGCAGGACGCCGGCGGCACTGGAACGATGGACGCCGCCCCCGGAAGCACTGGAACGCTGGGCACCGCCCCCGGCGGCTCTGGAACGCTGGGCAGAGCAGCAGGGCAGCCTCCCCCGCTGGGCTGGTCAGTGGGAGAGCTTCCTCGGCTGTGCAGGGCAGCGGGACGGCCTCCACAGACGCTGAGACCTTCCCGTAGGTCTCAGGCTGGAGCTCGGCGGCTGCCATGCTGACTGGAGGCAGGGGACCAGAGGTTGCCATGTTAGCCTCTGACTAGGGCTCCATGGCTGAGACCTCCACGTAGGCCTTCGGCTGGAGCGTTGTGGCTGCCATGCTGACTGGAGGCAGGGGACCAGGGGTTGCCATGTCCGCCTCTGGCTGGAGTTCCATGGCTGAGACCTCCACGTAGGCCTCAGGCTGGGGCTCTGTGGCTGCCGTGTTGACTGGAGACAGGGAGCCAGAGGTTGCCATGTTAGCCTCTGGCTAGAGCTCCCCTGTCGCCGGTGCCCACCCCAAAAACATTTCTCGGCCAGCCTTTACCTCTGGACTGGGCAGCGTGTTCTGGGTACATGGCGTGGGAGGCGAAGTGCTGATTAACCCGGCTTGTTGGTCTACCAGGCGCTTGAGCCAAGCTAGTTCCTCGCCGAGTTGTTCCCGGAATGAAGCGGATATTGGCGTTGAGCTGCGACCGGCTCGATGGTACAGCTGTTGTTGTGCTATCTGGCTAGTAATCCGCGCCAGTGCCCCGTCGATAAATCGACTCTGCTCCCAGAATGTCTTGTTTGGCTTGGTGCTCATTCTGACTTGCTGCTTCTCTTGTATAGGCACAGTATTCTGTCACGAAATGAGGCAGAGTCAGAAGCAGATGCAGGTCGATATCTTTATTCCACAGGTAACGTAAGCAAACATACCCATATACTAGGAATGTCTTCGGTCTGTGTTCATAACACTAAAGGAATAAACCAAACTAAAGCCATTAAGGATACTTAGGATAATACTGTGCAAAGTGCGCAGTAACTGAGGAAATAAGGAACTTAACTATCATTAAACTATGCACACCTGGGGCAAATTAAACACATCTTTAACTGAAACAATACCAAACCAGGAAGTGTACAAACGAAGAAGACAGTCATGTGTCTAGTCCACGGCGGCGCCGCACTGCCATCCGCTGGCGAGGCGTAACAGTTACTTTACTTTGGTAAGAAATATTTGCATATTATTAAGGCATAATTATATGCAATGATCAGCCATAACATTAAAACCACTGGCAGGTAAAGTAAATAACTGTTTATAATTGTTTATCTTGTTACAATGGCACCTATCAAGCAGTGGCATATATTAGGTAGTTCTTGTCTAAGTAAGTTCTTGAAGATGATGTGTTGGAAGCAGGAAAAATGGCCAAGCGTAAGGAACTGAGCGACTTTGATAAGGACCAAACTGTGATGGCTAGGAGACTGGGTCAGTACACCTCCAAACAGCAGGTCTTGTGGGATGTTCCCGGTATGCAGTGGTTAGTACCTGCCAAATGTTGTCCAATGAAGGACAACCAATGAACCAGCGACAGGCTCATGGGCACCAGAGGCTCATTGATGTGCTTAGGGAGCGAAGGCTAGCCCGTCTGGTCCAGTCCCACAAAAGATCTACTGTAACACAAATAGTTGAAAACGTTAATGATAGAAAGGTGTCAGAACACAGTACATTGCAGCTTGCTGCTAATGGGGCTGTGTAGTTTCAGACCAGTCAGAGTGACCATGCTGACCCCTGTCCACCACCGAAAGTGCCTACAATAAGCACATGAGCATCAGAACTGGACCATGGAACAATGGAAGAAGGTGATCTGGTTTGATGAATCATGTTTCTCCAAATTCCGCAGATCTCAATCCAATCGAGCATCTGTGAGATGTGCTGGATAAACAAGCCTGATCCATGGAGGCCCTACCTCACAACTTACAAGACTTAAAAGATCTGCTGCTAACGTCTTGGTGCCAGATACCACGGCACACCTTCAGAGCTCTTGTGGGGTCCAGGTTTCGAAGGGTCAGAGCTATTTTGATGGCACAAGGGGGACCAACACAATATTTGGCAGGTGGTTTTAATGCTATGGCTGATCAGTGTATATACTTTTTGATAAATAACAGATTTATCATATTTTGTTAAAAAATGTGAATCGCAACATCTTATACTTTATGCCAGATTGTTAGAGATATATTGTAACACTAGTCCAGCTGTGTGTCTATTTAAAGGCCAATATTATTGCAACCTAAGTCTATTTTATCATTGAACTCTTGGCTTCAAGAGCGATTGCAAGTCAGTTTTCCATCATGTGCAGTGCCCTCCACTAATATTGGCATCTTGGTAAATATCAGCAAAGAATTCTGTGAAAATTTGTCCTTATTGTTTCAACTTTTGATCTTTTGTTCAAAATTCACAAACTTCTCCCATGGATATCAAACAATTACAAACAAAACACAGGTTTATTAAAAAATATTTTGTGCTACCTCCCTTTGTCAAGGTAACACAGTCTTCTGCTATAATGCCTGATGAGGTTGGAGAATAAATGGCAAGGGATCTAAGACCATTCCTCCATACAGAATCTCTCCAGATCCTTCAAATTTCAAGGTCCACGCTGATGGACTCTCATCTTCAGTTCATGCCACATTTTTTCTATGGGTTTTCAAGTCAGGGGACTGGGGTGGCCATGGGAGGACCTTGATTTTGTGGTCAGTAAATTATTTTTGTGTTGATTTTGATGTATGTTTTGGATCATTGCCCTGCTGGGAGATCCAACCATGGCCCATTTTAATCTCTCTGACAGAGGCAGTCAGGTTTTCATTTAATATCTGTTGATATTTGATAGAGTCCATGATACCATGTGTCCTAAAAAAATGTGCAGGTCCTCCAGCAGAAAAACAGCCTCAACACATTAAAGATCCACAACCATATTTAACCGTGGGCATGAGGTACTTTTCCATATGGCTACCTCTCTGTGTGTGCCAAAGCCAACTCTGGTGTTTACTGCCAGAAAGTTCTATTTTGGTTTCATCTGACCATAGAACCCGATCCCATTTGAAGTTCCAATAGTGTCTGGCAAACTGAAGACGCTCGAGTTTGTATTTGGATGAGAGTAGAGGCTTTTTTCTTGAAACGCTTCCAAACAACTTGTGGTGATGTAGGTCACTTCAGATTGTAGTTTTTGGAGACTTTCTGACCCCAAGACACAACTAATTTCTGGAATTCTCCAGCTGTGATCCTTGGAGATTTTTTGTCCACTCAAACCATCCTCTTCACGGTGTGTTGAGATGATATAGACACATGTCCTATTCCAGGTTGGTTCATAACATTGCCAGTTGACTGGAACTTTTTTATTTATTACCCTGATGGTGGAAATGGGCATTTTCAATGCTTTTGCTATTTTCTTTTAGCCACTTCCCATTTTGTGAAGCTCAATGACCTTATGCAACACAACACAGTTGTATTCCTTGGTCTTACCCATTGTTATGAATGACTAAGGGATTTTGGCCTATGTGTTGACCTCATATTTATACCCCTGTGAAACGGGAAGTCATGTTTGAACTATTTCCTGTTCCTAGTCACACAGGTGTACTAAAAAAATGTCAAATATCAATGGGAATATATTTTAGATATAATTTTTCTCATATGAATTCATAGGGATGGCAAGAATCGTTGCACAGCTATAATTAACAAAGATTTTTTTTATAGACCAGTGTTGTGTTTGCAATTGTTTGATATTCATGAAAGCAGAGTATTTTTGTGATTTTTTTTTTAAACAAAAGATCAAAGGGTTAAACAATACACTTTTCACAGCCTTCTTTGCTCATATTTTCCAAGTGTACCAATATTAGTGGAGGGCACTGTACCTCTCATAAAGAATTGAAGTCATTTTAATGTTACAGGTATCCAAATTACTGATCTTATGCATACCAAGTACTGAACCGTTATGTCGGTAGGCTTTGTAGTTGTTTGTGTCATCCCTGTGGTGATCCAAATCAAGAGTGACCACAATGTGCAATATTAAAACAACACATGAAACACTGCTCGGCGATGCATGTGCAGATTGCATTCTAAAAACACAATTTGTATAAAAATAGATGTGCAATACTGCATCTAAAAGCATATTCTTTAGAGGCCTTTATACTTTGGAGTGGAAACTGGCTGATTGAACTTGTCATATCGTTGCCATTGGTAAGTGTGCTCCAGATTATAAATAGTACATGCACGAGGCTGCAGCAGCTATTTTTTGACTTCAGGTGTTTTTCAACCCTCGCAAGTGAAAGATCCAGGTTTATTTTTAGCCTTTCCTGTTTTAGCGCTTCACAGAGGGAGACTGTGGGATGAGTGGAAGGGAGGGGGATGGGTACAAGGATGGATCACAGTGCAGCCCTCTGGGTAGAAAAGGATAGAGTAATAGAGGGTGGTCTTGGTGGCCAAGCTAACCTCAAATGCCACATACACACAATGGTTAGAGTACAGAAACACAGTAGAAGGGCTGCGCTTGTGCCTTTTTACGGCCAGCATTATAATCAAGCTCTCCTTGGGACAGCATTTCAACAAGGCATGATGGAGAAATGAGAATAAGGGAGAAAAAAGCAGACAACTTCCTCTTGTTCTTCTTTTTAGTTGCCATGTTTTCAGGATCCTTTACGATTGGCATATCTGGTCCCTTGCACATGGAACAAGTTGCGTTACCGTAGCAACCTCTGGGCCGCGAAGTGAAATTCACGTTTATTTTTAGGCACAGCTCATGCGGTGTGTATGTACTATGAGGTTAAAGTGTGCGCTGATTTCCTAAATGATGTATCGCAGTGCTGCTGCTATGACATTTTATAATCAGAGAGGCAATTTTAGTTCTTTTTGTGCACATATAAAGCTATATTATAGTATATTTGCCATTGAATAATTTTCATATTTTGAATCATCTTAATTATGTCATTTGAGAACATATTTACATTTACATTTATTCATTTAGCAGACATATTATGAAGGAATATGGACATGGATATTATTGGTATTGGAAGTACACATATTACATCATGAAAATAGGAACAAGCCTGCCACCAGCACTGGAAAAGTGCTTTATTTTAATTAAGTAAAATTTGCTTAAAAAACACTTTTGTTTCTACTTATCTTTCAACAACAGCAGCTGCATGGCCATAACACAGTCCTGCTTTTATAAGACCATCTTAAAATTTATATCCAGGTACTTTTTTATTTTTTATTCTACCTTGCCTTTCATTATTTAGTGCTACTGTGCCAGTATTGATATTTGGCAGGCAAGAAAGGCTTCAGCAGTGGGAATGCTAAGACAGTCCAGAGCATTTGGCATTTCTCCATCACTGTGCAAGTTATCACCTTAGTGTAAGCAGATCGTCATTACATGAAACTACTATACTCCCATAAAGGGACACAGACGCGTGGAAGAACGTCTTTATAATGGGAAAGAGGTAGCCTTGTGTGAGAATGTCTTTATGGAATAAACCAGCTAAGTCTTAAAGTCTGTTTTATTTCTGTCCAGATAAGAAATAGATAAATTGATGTGGAAGTTTAAAATTATCCACATAAACGTGAACATTTTGGGCTGTATGTGATACATACAGTCAATAGGGACATAGGGAAAGTTAGTCGTGTTCAGAGTTGGGTTATACACACTCTTAAGTCAATTTTGTGGCCATTCAGATTATGCAAATCACCTGCGTGCTTAAGAAATCTTTCTTAAGTAGAATTGTCCAAAACAGGGAATTTCAATAGCGTCAAGACCACTGCCTTTAAACTCAAGCACTTGATTTCAAACCCAACAGCAACTGGGGTAGAAAATGCAGACTAAAGAAGCTATCTATTCTTCTCCCTGTAATGTCAAATGTAATATAAGCTTGTTATATTACATTTGATATTACATACAGTCGTGTGAAAAAATAAGTACACCCCATGGAAATTGTTGGCTTTTTTGACATATTTGGACAAGCAACCATTTACTCATCTTTGAAACAGTGCCTGTTAATGAAGTTGATATACTTGAACAGAACAACAAGGAAAATGAGCTTTTTCAATCATTTATTCTACAGAAATATCAATAGATGTTTTATTCTTCTGTGGAAAAAGTAAGTACACCCTTGGTCACAGAGGCTAGTATTGCTCCCTTTAGCAGAATTAACTTCTTGTTTTGCGTATTTGTCCACCAGTCTCTGACATTGGCTTGCTGGAATTATTGACCACTCTTCCATGCAATATTCTTTCAGTTTCAAGATGTTTCTTGCATGTACTACCCGTTTCAAATCCCCCACAACATTTCAATGGAATTCGTTTAGTCTAGGCCATTCCATAACCCTCCATTTCTTCTTTTGGTCCATTTCTCTGTGGATTTGCTAGTGTGCTTATGATTATCATCCTGTTGAACAGTCCACTTTCAGTATAACTTCAACTTTTGTACAGATGGCGTCACATTATCTCCAAGCACTCTTTGATATGATGGAGAATTCATAGTTGAATCAGTGAATGCAAGCTGTCCAGTCCCTGAAGCAGCAAAGCAACCCCAACGCATAACATTTCTCCTGAAAAGCTGTCTTTGGTCATCGCCAAACATGTCTGCTGTTACTGTGACCAAAAACAACTGTATCTTTGATTCATCTGTCCAGAGCACTTTGTTCCAAAAGGTCTGCTCTTTGGCTACATGTTCATTTTGCAACCTGTAGTCTTGCTCTGATGTTCTTTATAGACAGCAAAGGCTTTTTCCTGGCACACCTCCAATGCATGTCAAATTTGTGCAATCTTTTTCTGTTTGTAGAAGCATGCACTTTGACACCAACAGTTGTAAGACTTACTAGCAGATCCTGTGATGAAATTCTGGGGTTTTGCTCTTGGGCTGAATTTGCCAATATTTTGCTGCATGAATAGTCCTAATTGTAATTGATTAGTGCAAATTGGTTTTAACAATATGGCTTTTACCATATATATTCATCAGATGATAAAATATCACTTGATCCAGCACACACATTATTTTGCATTTTATTTTTTCTATATTGTGCTCCAACAGTTACTTGCACATGAGATACTAAATCAAGGTCATGAAATCATAACGTGTGCATGGACGTAGGCTATTTATGAGGCGCTATTTTCTATTTTGAGTCTTAATTAATAAAATGATGTTTTTGTTCATATGGCCGTATTATCCTGTCACTCTGAATACAATCCCTAATTTGGATTTCCTGTGCTTAATAGTGAAAAAGAAAACAATTGTTATGACATTTACAAATGTCAGGACAAGCTGGAAAGACCAGCTGGAAAGAGAGAAAAATGAAGACATTTAACACCAGTAGATCTGCCTGAATGAAATATTCTGGTGTAACCAAGACCATGTGCAGCAAGATGATGTGTTTTAATTTGTATGACACTTTCAGTAGCTCTAAGAAAAAGAGTGCATTGCATTGAGAATGTTATTTATTATGTGGTTGCACTCACAGATGGGGAAACTTTGAATGCATTGTCTGGGGCGTTCAAGTAACATATCCATTGATCATATGACACTATATACTGTATATGGCATGTTTTTTTCATATGGATTATACCAGATGCGCTAGATTTGAAAGCCCTGCATATTTCCTTTGTGGGATTCGTGGTTTTCGACAGCACTGATCGCCGAATACGATATTCATAAGCACGTATTTGACAGTGCATTGATTTCAGATACAACAGCATTTGTGGTTCTTTTTTTGACTATTCATTAAATGTGATTTAAAAATGTCTTTCTTATTTTAATTAGACTAATTAGTCACCCTTGGCATAAAAGCCTTTTTTTCCCGGCAAGAGCTGATCCAGAAATTCCTCTGAGGGTTTTAATAGCTTAGTTAGACTGCTTTCTCTGTGTGATTGTGTACGTGATTAAATAATATTCCTTTTTCAGGCATTCAGAATTGTGATGCACATGCACTTTTATTCAGAACCTGATATATCTTACAATGGTCAAACAGACAGGCTTGTAACACATGGAAGCCAAATGCAGTAGGGTATAGACATGGCATATTTTATGTAGGCTGTTCCAGGAATTATAGTGAAGTAGCATGGGTTAAATGACATAGCAGTCAATGCTTGAAGTATAGGAACTAAAAACCAGCAACACATTCGATGGATAATTTGATTAAAGTTTGATTTCCATCAGGTAGGACAAATGGAGCACAAACCTCCATTCCATGGCTTAGAATTGTACGATAACACCTTTGCAGAGGCACGGTGCAAAAAAATCAGATTATATGCACAAGCTAAGGGGATAAAAATGGGACTAATTATGAGGAACAGGATCAAGAATAGTGATCAAGGAGTGTAGACAAAATGTAGAAATCTGAAGAAAAGCAGGAACGATTCAGTGACGGTACGGTTCTATGATAAAGGTACAGTTTTTAAAAAAATATAATAAAAAAGAGAGAAAAGCCTGAATAAATATTCCGAATCTGGGGTCAGTCTTCAGGAAACCTAAACCCATGGTTCTCAAAAATGGGTTCCAGGAACCCATTCAGTTAAGCATAGTCACAATATATTTGTTTGTTTGTTTGTTTGTTTGTTTGTTTGTTTGTTTAAAGCTTTGTTTAAATGACTCAGAATCTTGTACTTGATTTATTGTAATTCGTTACAGATGATAATGATCGGCTTGGTTATGATAGTTTTCTCACCTCTTTCCCTACATTTGCTGTGTGTACTTATTACCTTTATAAAAGCGTGATAATCATCATATTGCTTTCCAGGAAAAGCTGCAAATCAGTGTTGGATTAAATGCCTCTGTGACTGCATAAAGCTGCCACTTTGGGACTGTTGGTTCATTTGAAGCGGCTTCCTGCGTTAATTTGTGTAATTAAGGAGCCAAAAGGCTCAGGGGCTTTGCGGCAAGAGATGATTATGTCCTCCACAGGACCCCTCCCAGAACCACATCCATTTCCCTAATTAATAGTCAGGGCTATTCGGCGTCAGTTCTGTCTGGTGTGAATTTGTATGTGGCGCCAGGTCAGGTGACCCTCGCTGATTCCAAACCTGTTCCGTGCAACAGAAAACAAGCCGTCCTGCTGTGAGGCCACATGGCAGCTATCTGCGCTTCGGGGACACTTCGGCTGCTGAAAAAGCTCTGTGTATTGGTATGCTTCTCAACCACACCATTAGTCTTAGCACTGCTCACTAACAATGTCAGTCTATAGAGGATTTCGTGGCTTTTTTTCTGCTGCAGCTTTTTTAAAAAATTGCCATACAATTTTCAGAGGGTTTTTTTGTGCTTTTTTGTGGAAAACTAATTCAATTGGAGAAATTGCAATTTCATAAAATTGTTTGTCTTTCACAGTGATGTTTGTTGGTAAACGAGACCTTTTAGCTGTACACGTGTTCGACGCATGTGAATCGAAGGGGGCTTTGGCTGAATGCGTGTTGTGATGACATCACATGACGCGTCTTGGCCATAATCTGCGGAACATCTGCATTAATTTTCAAAAATTGCAAGCTCCTGCGAATATTTCTGCGATCGCAAAAATGTTACACCACAAAGCAAGATCATGTAGAAAAATCAGTAAAGGAAATAATCTGAAGCTGAGGCCACGGTCACTCTTAATGTTCAATAACCGGAATGAAACAGTGTTGTGGCATCCCCTGACACCGAGCACCAAAATCTCATTAAGTGTACAATTGGATATTATGGGCTTGCTTGTGTGAAGCTTGTGGGTTATTACAAATCAAATTTTTTTCATGCTGTGTAGTTTCTCACAGCAGATCCGATCAAATCATTTAATCTGATAAAGAGATAGAGTATATAAACTGACCGGACACTTTATTAAGAACACTGCTTGTTCATGTACCCCTGTACCCCTGCTTGTTCATTTAGTTATCCAACTGTGGTTTAAGAAGAATAAAACTATGGGATGTGCTGCTCTAGGAAAACAAACTTCAATGTGGTAACAGTAACTCTGGTTTGCATCAGGTTGCACCACAGCAGCCCACCAAAGTGTTTATTTACACTTTTATCAGCCACATATACCAGCCCAGCTCTTTAATGTCCATTTTGATTTTAATCAGAATTTTAACAGATGATACTTTCCCTTTCCTATCAACTGTCATAACTGATAGTGAGTCTCTCTCTCTCTCTCTCTCTCTCTCTCTCTCTCTCTTTCTGACTGACACACACACACACACACAACCTCTGAAGAATACCAGGCATTTACCCTGTCTAAAATGCACTGCGCGCCAACTGAATTCAGTTTGTTCAAGGCAATCTCGGCTGACCTGCCTTTCTCAAGCAGCAGGGCAGCCTGTGGCCCCAGATGAATTTCCTTCAAGGTCAGATGATGCTGTTTACAAGGAGAGAGAGCATGGGATAAAGAGGAGACTTTTCTCTTTTTGGCATATGACTGTCACACATATTCAGCTTGACTCTACAGATAGGTTGAGAGGATAAGTAGTTTGTCACAGAAGCTGTGTTCTTTACTCATCCTGCTCACTAAATGGTCTTAAAGAATATAACTGTATTTATAATCTTAAAAACATTTCACCACCTTCACCACTAGGTTCAATATTTGCGTTGATGACATTAGGGGTTGATTAGCTTTTACTTGTAAACATTTCAACCCTTGTGATTGTAAGCTTTGGTACTGAGCATGGAAGAAAACCTCTGTTTTAAATGGTACTTCTGTCAGAGCTTCTGTTATAGAAAATTAATCAACATCAGGTTACAAGTAGTAAAAAACCACAACCTGCTAAGACTGTGTTTGAAATGCGCATTAGTAGGCTACGTATGAATCTTATTACGATAAAACAAATCTATCGTTCTGTAGGGTATTCCAGTTTTTGCAATCTTTAACGGTCCAGTTTAGGTGAAGCTTTGCTCACTGTGCTGTACAGTAGTTTCCTTGATGTTCGGTGTACTGTGTGGTATGAGATGCTTTTCCGTTCACCATGGTTGAAAAGAGTGGTTATTTGAGTTACTGTAGCCTTCGTGTCAGCTCAAACCAATTCAATTCAATTAAGCTTTTATTTGTATAGCGCTTTTAACAATGGACATTGGCTCAAAGCAGCTTTACAGAAACATATAAATAAAGGATAAAGATTTTAAATGCGTGAATTTATCCCTATGGAGCATGACAGTGGTGATGGTGGGAAGGAAAAACTCCCTAAGATGAAAAGAGGAAGAAACCTTGAGAAGAACCAGACTCAGAAAGGAACCCATCATCATCTGGGTAACAACAGATAGTGTGAAAGTAAATGAAAGTTCATTATGGTTATTACATGCAGTCTGTTTGTTGAGCTAGTCCACTGATCACTAAAGGAGACCTGAGAGCAGTCTGTCCATTCTCTTCTGACCTCTCTCAACAAGACATTTTCATTTTGTTTTTCTGGTTTTGCAAAATTCTGGGTAAACACTAGAGACAATGCGTGACAATTCCAGGAGATCAGCGGTTTCTGTAATGCTCAAACTAGCCTGTCTGGTAGCAACAACCATGTCACAGTCAAAGTCACTGAGATCACATTGTTTTTTCTCCAATCTGATGCACTGTACGTCTAATTCAAGTTTATTTTATTTTGTTGTTGTTTACTGCTGCAGTAGCGTGGGATGGAGAGTTTTTTTCCGATGAGCTTTGATATTAAAGGGGAGTTCACCTATCTTCTTCTTCAAGCAAACAGCTTGGCAACAGCTAATCTCCTTTTGTTTAAAGCAGAAGTGCTTCTAGCAGTAATGTCCAGACTCGCATTTGGATGTACAGAACAGGCTTTGGTGTTAATTTGTTTTATTGTTAACATACAATGATAAAAATTACCAAATATGTCAATCTTTTATCTTGTGTATTTATGGTTTCTGAGTTGACATAAACTGCTTATCACACATACTTATCATATGTGTCTGTTCTGTATATATTTAATAACACTTTCACTTATGCGTTCAAAATAGAGATTCGTTCATCAAGAGATATATTTATAGGCCACTGTCCTCATGCAAAAGCCTGCTTGATATGTCATTGCACAGCTCTTTCCGGGAGGTTTCCTGCCATCTGCTACTGCTGCGCATGACTGCCTAGTGACCTATAGACAATGATGAGAATATAAATGCTTCAGAGGGCAGCTATGAAAAACTACTTTCCAGAATTAAGCAGCGTTGTTTCATCTTTTAGATTTTGGAATTTCACATTCCCTTAAATGAGGGTGATTATGAACGACACTCAAGTCATTTATAAATAGGAAAGAAACATGTGGGATTAGTTCAGCTCCAAAACTGATGTTATAGACCTTATAAATTTCCATGGTGGAAATGCTTTAAATGAGAAAGAAGAGACATGGCATGATTTCTCTGTGAAGTCCAGATTAGGGATTATGTTATAGGACAGGACATTCATAGTACATGGCATACAGTGTTTGTCACTTTGGGTCTTTATTTAAAAAGAAAAAAAAACATGGTGTGAAAAACAAAACAAAAAAAATCCATCATGTCAGCCTCAGTTATGCAGATGAAAATGCCTTGTTGAAGAAATAGATCAGAGGACAATGACCAGACTTGTTTGAGCTGACAGGTAGGCTACGGTAACTCAAATAATTACTCTTTTCCACTGTGGTGAGCAGAAAAGCATCTTTGAACTCAGGACATGTAAAATGTTGTGCAGATGGGCTACAAAACTAGAACACCGAGGGTTAGGGTTAAGGTTCCAATCTTCAAATGACAAATGTGGATTCCTCCTGAGTTGATTTCTTGTTTCAGCATAACCCTAGATGCATAATTCATAGCTTAGTGGAACAACATGAAAAGCCTCACTGTGCATAATGTAGTGTGGATGTTGGAATAATCATCCCTATTTGACGGGAATGATCATAATGTGCATAAAACATCCACGCTGGCTTTGTTTTTCAAAGTGAGATCCACTATGCAAAACCCAAAAAATTCTTGAAAGGGATTAGTGGTGTAATGATATACTGGTGTGTCAGTTTGTCATTGTGAGGAAATCTGAAATATTTATACCACTAACAATACACCAAAATAGAAAATTGAAGCACATGACAAGGACCTTTCAGCTCTTTGCATACAAAGGTGCGATACACTGATCAGCCATAACATTAAAACCACTGGCAGGTGAAGTGAATAGCATTCATTGTCTCATTACAATGGCACCTGTCAAGGGTTGGGATATATTAGGCAGGAAGTGAATAGTCAGTTCTTGAAGTTGACGTGATGGAAGCAGGATCTGAGCAAGTGACATTATAGTTATAACGTTATCAGGGGTTGTTTATACACTTCAACTCCTGATATGAAAAATGTGTATATATCTTTCTTTTAGCTTTCATTGGCAAAACGCCAGTGCTGTTTTATTTTGGGCTGCAATATTTCCTTAGTGCCTCCGGGCTTTCCGTGTCTGAGTCCTAAAAAAGTGCAAAACTTCACCCGCATCACCATGAAGGTGACATTTCTGACAGGTTTCTTTCAAGTTCTTGCAGTTTTCATAGCAGTGTTGATATACTCAATACATTCTCATACATTCACTGTCTGTGTGTGTCTAACTCTAAGTGTGTTGAACTTTTAATTTGAGGTTGCTTTAAAGACATTGGATTTGGAAGTCTGAATTTGTGTGTCAACCCTTCCACGTTCAAAGTATAATCATATATTACATGCAGCTTTTAAAGTTTCATCCTGATTATAATTGCAGCCAGCACATCATCCATCAGCTTGATTTAGAAAAGTCATAAGCTGACCTTCAAATGATGTGTTACCGGAAACCTCACTGTCTCTCATCTGTGTGAATGTACTATAAGTAGTCATTTCTCTCTCTCTCTTTCTCTCTCTCTCTCTCTCTCTCTTTCTCTCTCTCTTTCTCTCTCTCTCTCTGCAGCTGGAAGGTGAAGAGGAGCAGAAGCGTTTTGACGAAGGAAAAATTCGGTACCTTCAAAACAAGGCAAAGAGAGTGGCGGAGAAGGAGCAGAAACAATGACGCCCCTCAGTACCTGAGCATAATATGATAGTGTAGCAGAATATTTCAGTAGAACATTGCCCAAGGTCTCAGTTAAAAAAAAACAAGCCTCTCTTATCATATGTAACTGAGTGGATGAAAAGGAGGAAAAATATTTTACGTATGTCGTACTTTCCACGTTTGTTGTTTCGCTGCTGCATACCAAAGCACCTTGTGTATGTAGATATTTGTTGGAACAGAGTATTATATTATATAAATCTTATGTCTGAAGAGATCGATTTATGAAGATTGATCATTCTGTGTAATAATAAAAATGATGCACTAATAAAAACTTGCGCATGTGTATCTGTAATACAATTTGTAGTGATGGTAGTGGCCAGCCAACAATTTATACTCCAGTAAATAAGGGATAAAACATAATAAGGTGTTCTGTTACAGGAAAATAATCAACGACCAGGTGGTGTGTTGTGGCCTGAGTGTTTTTCTTATACAACCGCAGTTTGACAACAATTAAATTTGATATTTATTAAGGTAAATATTTCACAGGTTAATGCTCTGGTATGGAAGTGAGACATAAGTTACTGTTATCACTTATGTTATAGCAGCTATAAGCAGTTGTTCTCTCAACAGCCTCTCATACAATAATATACAAGAAATAATTTAAACCTCTGGCAACCAGCATTAGTGTCCCAGGTGCTTTTATGCTAGCATTTCATGCCATTTTGAAGACAGAATAGAGAACTGACTATATTGAAGAGAGGTGTTTCATTTGCTGGGCATATTGTTTGGAACAACTGTAAAGGAAGCAAGGAGCGACCACTGGACCCTTACATAATGCTTCCGACTGTGTAACGAGTGCTTTAGTTACATTATATTACATTTATTCATTTAGAAGACGCCTTTATCCAAAGTGACTTACAAATGAGAAAAAGTTCAGGTCAAGATGCTAGCAAGTTGGCGGCCACACAAAATATTGATACTTTAGGTCCAATTTGGACATTTTCACTTAGGGGTGTACTCACTTTTGTTGCCAGTGGTTAATCCCAAATTTTTCCCAGACACAAAAATATCCAAATCATGTGTCATTAGTATCCCTTTGAAACAGTCAATCATAATTTTTTGAAATTTTCATGGAAAAGTGTGTGAAAAAGTGTGTTTTATGATCGGTCACAATTGTGACCGGTGGGATACTATGTTGTATCAACCATTGGACAGACTGACTATAGGTCTATTTGACCTGTGCAGTGTGTGTGTGTGTGTGTGCGTGCGCGTGTGTGTGTGCGCGTGTGTGCGTAAGAGTGTATAAAATCTTTGCAGAAGAGACTGTGAACCTGGAGCCTATCCCAGGGAGCATCTATATATATATATATATATATTATATAGTGCCTTGCGAAAGTATTCGGCCCCCTTGAACTGTTCGACCTTTTGCCACATTTCAGG